>JAWZYV010014191.1:0-128807 GCA_038373885.1 Cheiracanthium punctorium | reverse complement strand
CACATGCTTGTATTTTTTTAGTAGCAGGATAATATATCAATAAGAATGTCGTATTTACTTAGAGTAAGGAGTAGAGTAGAGAAAAAACAATGTTTCAAAATCAAAACAAATGTCGGTTGGCGACAGTTTGATCATGAATGTTTACGTTCTTATAAAAGACAAAATCTAAATAATCTTTACTAATAGACCATGAATATTGTTGTATTATTGTTTTAATGTAAGTACTAATTTAGTTTTATGATATCGGTAGTCAAATTAACGTAAATATTAAATGCTTTTAAAAGGTAATAATTACGGCAACCCTAACAGTAACAACACGAGAAAAAATAGCGTATAATATGTATGAATATAATAATTGAAAGGAAAATAAACAGTTAGATCACAGATTTATACACATAACTGCAAAACTAAAACTACATTTTAAAATAATTTCAGACTTACTTCACATAATCTTGAATTCGCAGTTGGATTCCAACTCTCCCTTCTGCAATTTATAATCCATTTTTTCCTTTTGTCATGATTTTTCAGGGGACCTAAAAAGACGATAACCCGTTTCCGTGCGATTTGAAAAATTCACTGCACAATATCCAACCATTTTTATTGATCTTGAACAATTAGAAAACATAAATTTTATGACATAGGCGTACGATCCAATATGGCGGCCTGACACAACTTTCGAACCAAAATTCCGGGCAAGTCAGCTCCCCCCTATAGTAGCCTTAGACAGCGCCATCTCTGAAGTCCGATTCCGACTGCGGTTCGACGGACCAAAAATACCCGAGACCGAGGAGTATATGAAGGAATTTGGTTGAGTTTTCTCCTAAGGTCAGGGAGCTACGGAATGAATTACACGTCGGCGGTATGGTTTTTGCGGACGTTAAATGGACGTCAAACAAAAATTCCCGAGTACGAGCCGATGAAATAGGCAGTCGGCCAACTTTTTACCGAACTCTTTTGCTGTGTGGGTACCCCCTTTATTTTAATAGAAAAGGAACGGGCATACGTGAGAGAAAAATATGCAAATGTCAGGTTTTCGTAACTACACGTATAACTTTTGTGTTGATTTACAACTTTTGTTAGCAGATTCGTTGACAATAGGCAGTAGGGTCCCGCCATGTGTGAGAGAAGCCGTTTGCCCGATTCATTAATGTGGCGGGCGGTCAGATGAACGGAAATGAGGTTGTCACAGGCTGATGCTGCTGGCATGTTAATGTGTTTTTGCAGTGTGGTCCACCGTATCTGGAATAAATATCAAACCTAAGCTTATGTGTCCAGAAGACATGTTCCAGTCCGACCACAAGCTACAACACCTGCAGACCATTTAATAGCTGTTTCGGCCCGAAGGAGAAGCATTTCTGTGCCGCAACTTGTTGCAGACCACTCAATACCGTAGGCAGGGAAACATTTCGGGAGGGGTTTTCAAGTTTTATTTCTCAATGTGCGAAATTTTTAAGACCCTTTTACAAATAGTAATACATGTTTCTGAAAGTTTCGAAGTGGATTTGAACCCCTAAAACCTCCCATTGGCTACGGCCTTGATGACCACTATGTAGGATCAGGGAGAAGAAGATCCGTTAGTACGGTACGCAGGCATCTTCACAATCCAGGTCTGTATGCAAGGCGACCAGTTGTGTGTTCCCCCCCCCCCAACGGACGACAGAGAGGGGTCGTCTTATCTTGAGCACGAGAACACGTTTCCAAGACCAGACAGCGATGGGATTCAGTACTGTTTACAAACGAGTCCAGATTCACACTGGAAAGCGATTCAGGACGTCTGCTGATCTGGAGAAAACAAAGCACCCGATACCATCAATCCAACACTGTTGAAAGACACAGTTATTGAGGTGGTGGAATAGTGGTTTGGGCAGGGATCTCACTCGGTGGTCACACTGACCTACATGTGTTCCAGGGCTCTGGCTGGTGTGAGAGATCGGGATGAGATTCTTGATCCATATTTCGGCCCATATGCCGGTGCAATTGGCTATGATTTCATTCTGGTGGATGATAATGCACGATCTCACCGAGCTGTAGTTGTTGAGGAATATCTTGAGAATCTTGGTTTAGAACGAATGGAATGGCCAGCTCAATCTCCAGATCTGAATCCGATAGAGCATCTTTGGAACTATCTTGGTAGACAGATTGCTGCTTTAAGTCCACCTTCAAGGTCTTTAGGAGAGCTGGAACAAAGCTTACTCGGTGCCTGGTCTTCACTTCCCATTTCGGTAACCGACAACTTAATTGACAGCATGGAAAGTCGATGCCGCCAATGCATTCAAGCTAGGGTTAGGCATATCCCTTATTAAAACTCATTGTTGTGCTTCTATGACATTTTACCTCATAAAACTGTGATATATTATTTTTTCCAAAAATTGACTTTTAAAGTTATTTAAAAAAAAATCATTTTTGCGTTTCCTTATGCAAACTTCTATGTTGCAGTCGATACATAACTGTTTTGTGCACATTGTGATGAAGATCACATATCTAATTTAATAATCATTTACTTTGGCTTTCTTTAATGTAATCTATCCAAAATTCAAGAATTCTAAATCACTTCTGTTCTCATTTTTCTGCCATTTCGGCTTTTAAATCTGTATATTTACTTTTCCCTGTATGCACTATTCTTTTTGTTCTTAATTGTTTCGTCTCTTCAGACCGGTGTGCTAAAAATAGATTATATTGCGCCCGTTTGCAAAATCAACGGCCTTTTTTAATTTCCTCTTGGCATCCTGCTGGCGTAAGTTTTTTAGTTGTTCCCCTGCGACGACTTTAAAATTATTTGCTCGCGATTACGTCATTGTAATTTTATTGGATTAACTGTTAGGGTTGCTCTGGAATTGGCGCTATTAATCTCAGCCAAGTTATTGTTCTCGCCAATGTGTAATTCTGTAATCATTCCACCTTAATTTCACTGTCCATATAGGACGTCATTTTATTTTCGCTGAGCCACCACCGCCCGTTATAATAATGTTTCAATAGTATATTTTAAATAAATTGTTTTCAGCATTCAATGCCTTTTTCTTTACTGCAACTAAGTGCAATCGAACCTGGATTTTCATGTCACAACGCAATTCAATAGTTCAAAATACCCAAGCAATTAACTTCTTTACATAAATTGGTGCCTACCCAGGCACTTAAGTTGCTTTTTTTTTTTTTTTTTTTTTTTTTTGTGGTGGCTTAGCAAACAGCGTATGGAATCATCTCGGACGGTCGGATGTCAGCGTTCAGGCGAACAGAAATCTGCTGCTTCTGCATTTTTTTGGTGGCTTTGCAAATGGAAGCGTAGTATCCAGCTTGTATATATCCAGCCTGAACTACCCGCTGTCACTACTCCTTCTGAATGGCGTGGTCGAGAACTTCCAACTGATGAATATCCGTTTATTCATATGGTGCTCGGCTCGCTGATTCTTCATCTTCGCTAGGCATATCCAGTGTTCGTGTGAACCATGCGTTTCGTATGACTCATATTCTCAAGAATTCTCGAATCCCGACTGTGTTTTTACGGAATTGTGCAGTTTTGTTTTGCGTCACTTCATCAGTTTTGTTTCTCCTAGGGGTGCGATTAATACGTAATGACCCTGAATATTTTTCTGCCCGGCATTCTTAGCTCAGAAGACTGATTATGGAAGCCGAACTCTGTGCGTAAAAAAAAAAAAAAAAAAAAAAAAAAAATTACTAGTTCGCCCGGCATGTGACGTACGATATGTTATTTTCTTCGGCTGTAGTGCGTAGCTCCGTGCACTGGAATGAACGTGAGAGAAAAACAGTGTCATCCCCACACCTCAGTTTGGCGTTTTGTTTTGTTTTTGTGCTCTACTCGCTCGTACTTCGCCTTGAAAATGAAGGAGTTTTGCTGATTGGACATTGGTCAGCTGTGTAACATGTGACACAAAAATTGAAATAGAAGTAACAAAGTATGTAATATTGTTTTTTTTGCTTTTGTATAGAGAACATTTTATTTAAAGGTAAAAGTGGTGTTTCTGTCGGGACTTCACAAAATCGAAATAACTGTGCCGAGAAAGAACACGGAATAATTTAATTTTTCAACAATTATTTTTGATATAGTGATATTTTAATGGTGATAATTTATATATGTAAAAAAAGGAATATTTCAGTGGTGTATTTATGTATACTGTATAAAATAATTCTACATAATTTTGGGGTTTTCTAAAAATGATTATTTACTTCATTACTTTTATGTATACATTAAAAATTAAATTATGAAAGTTAAGTGCTTTATATAAAATGCGCATTTTTCTTAAGTATTAAATAGAGTAAATGTAGCGTTATTTGAGATTTTAGTACATGGCGTTACTTTCAATTACATATTAATTTTGCAAAAAGATAAGACCTATTATTTTTTAAGATGAATATCAGTTTTACTTATTACTTTATATGTTTTGTGTATATATCTTTTTATTTGTTTAATTTTTATTTGCTTAAATATTCCTCTTAGTTATCTTTATAATGTTTGAACTTTTTCTCGTGCTATATTTTACATTACTATGCTCGTTGTACAGTTTCTATGAAGTACACATACATCATTATTTTTTTCTTTACTCTTTATTGTGATAATCATGACAGTCTTCAATTACATGTCTTTTCACACTCTTGCAACAATTAAGTCCATGGCAAGGCCTTTCTAAGGCACACACTTTTTACATACTCTTACACACTGCATTTTTGCATATTAAAGTCCATGGCACAACATACATATGCTTTCAGTTTTTTTTTCCTTACCTCACAATATACTGTTTCTATTTTTATCATATTTTTTCACATTTTTTTTTTCTTTGAACATGCTATTATTTACAGTCACCAGGTTGACTGATTTTTACACATTACTTGTTTTGAACCCTTTTTTAAAAAATGTACATTTATATTTTTATGTTTCACTCTATTTTTGGCCTTTTTAATACAAGTTTTACATGTTTATCATAGGTTATACAGTTCACACTTTTTTACATTTTTAGATACACTTTTTATTGTTTTCTTTCCTGCCATTGATATGCCTCTGTTTAATACATGCATTCTTTGGAAGAGTATAGTGGTATTCATTTGATTACCTTTTTTTTTTCTTTTCAAAATACACAATATGACACATTTTTTTGTTGTACTTCAAATAAGATTCATACTTGAATAGTCACTGATCTTTGAAGTTTGTGTTTGTCCACAATTACACTCCTTTTCACATTTACTTGCATTTTGAATTTTTTTTATTTACATTGCTTACACATGACTATGACTCTCAACTTTTTCACACACTTGATTTTTAAATTTTTTTTTTCATCACACTTGTGTTTATGGCTTATGTTACACACATACACAAACATGTTCACAATGATGTTCTGCTCATTTTGAGTTCATTGTGCTTGTCCTTCCACATTTGTTACACACAAAATTTTTGAATATTTGTTACATTTTCACTATGATGTACTGTAGTACAGTTCTTTTTTTAACACACTGTATTTGTCTATTATCACTCTTTTGTTTACACACACAAACATAACATCATACTTTGAAATATCTCATTATTTTCTTTTTCTACAATATGATATATTTAAAACTCTTATGTGCCTTTTTGTAAATTAATACAATATTATTTTGTCAAGTATTCACAGTGTTATAAAATACCACATTAATTGAAATATATTTTCAGAGTATTTACAATTATCAGATTACTTGATTATGCTTATTTGTAGTTATTTTGGTGAACTGTTGTTTCTTCATATATTTTATTAATAAAATGTTTATGTATTGATCAGATTAACACTTAAGACATTTAATAAGTGAAAATTTAGGTTATATTGTATTGTTTTGTAATTGCATTTTAGTGTATTTTTATTTGTACTTTTGTGTGTTATTCTTTCCCAATTTCGTCACTTTTGAAAATTTTAGTGTGTTAGTAAGTGACACAACATTTTTCTTAAATTGAACTTCAAAAATTATTAATTTATTTATTTTTATACAGGATGACCACAATTGCCACAATTTCTTTTTAACCCTTTTGCGCCGACTGTCACGTATATGTGCCAGCAATAAACGTTTAAATATTAGGGATCGACCGATACCACATTTTCGCCGATGACCGATACCGATACTTTACCTATAAATTCATCTTCAGAAATAGCCGATACCGATACTTTTAAGTTATGGTATCGGCCGATACCAATACTTAACCGATACCGATACTTTACATAATTTAATGTCATTTAAACCTCATCTGTTGGGCAGTTTTTGTAACGAGAGTGTAGTTCTCGTTAAAATGAATAACAGAATGATGAAATTTGATCCCAGTAGAAAGCATTAAAAAGAAAAAGCAGTGGATACATTGAAATGTGAATTTACAGTAGTTGTAGACTTTCTTTTCTATACAAATCATGCCGACGAATGGCCGAATTTATAAAAAGCTGAGCACTGGGAAGCGTCTTAGTGTGCAGGTTCGGAATTCTTTCTCCTCGCGTGGCTGTCGATCTAGCGGTCTAGAGCTTTGGGCGATTTTCTCCAGATGTTACGTGAATATGCGTTAGACTCTCTTAAAAAGTTCTCTGCCCAAGCCCCCCCCCCTATATGTAGATGCCCCTCCTTTAGGCTTGACAGAACACAAACACGGCGGGTGGGAGTTAAAGGGATATAAGATAATCCATTTCATTTCCAGTGCCGACTGGTGCAAATATTTAAATCAATTTTTCTCAACCTCTATTTTGTCGCCTAATTGTTGCTATGAGCCAGATTAAAAGGTTTCCATATTAGACCCAAAACAGCTTCCTGCTTGCTCTTACTATATGTGTCTTTCTTGCAATTTTTATTTAGATTTTCTTTAATTAGAATTCTTTCACATATGAAAATATATTTTAGATTACTTAAACTGCTTTAAACTGTGATAATGTATAAACTGTACAGTATTATGTAAGTACATTTGTATTTAGATATTGTTCATTAAATACGTATGTAAATTCTTCCCTTAAAATGCATAATTATTAGATATTGATAATTATTACACTTCTCAAAACAGAATGATACACAAATTCTACGTTCTCTCATTAATCTGATAGATAATAAAATCATTAAATGCTTGATAATTCGTACTTTTGATATTTTGTAATGTTTTAAAAATGAATCATTAACTTCTGGACCAACATAATTAATGTTCACGGGAGTCGCCAGTTTTCAAGTCACTGCCAAAAAGTTAACTTCTTTGCGACACAAAAAAAGGAATAAATTGTTTTTACATATAGGTTTCGTTTATAATTTTAGTACCATTAATTTTGTCATTGAAACAGCTACAATATGAAGCAAAATATTTTTGCTCGTTTTCAAGCTGCGCCTTGGAAGGTCTAAATAAATGATGCTTTAAAATGACGAGATTAAATGAAGGTTAAACAATATGAAGCAAAATATTTTTGCTTCATATTGTTTAACCTACAATATGAAGCAAAATATTTTGGCTCGTTTTCAAGCTCCGCCTTGGAAGGTCTAAATAAATGATGCTTTAAAATGACGAGATTAAATGAAGGTTAAAGAAAAATCCAAAAATGATAAACTAAATTCAATTTTCAAGGCCTTAAAAATGTTGCTACTTAAAGAAAAAGGTTTGGCCTTTTTTGACGCAGCTGGCTGTGCTCGCGCACAGCCAGCTGCGTCAAAAAAGGGTCTCTAGATCTGTGTCACGCGAGGAACGTTTCGATCGTCCGCCATCTTGCTGGTAGTTAAGTTGAGCGATGGCAACGGCTACCCTTTTTTCAGCATTGGGCAATCTATCCAGCTGTTCTTCGCATTCTTCCATTTCTCAGCAGATGCCAGTGCTGTTAAAAATAATCGTGACCATTTTTTTACGGGAAATGACGTGCTCAAAAGTAAAGGATTCTCATGGAGCTATGTCACCCGCAACTATTTTTATAGAAATCCAATCTATTCTTCGTGACTGGCAGCAGTCAAAACGTCAGAGTTTGGTGTTCCCAGAGCGGGATCACTGCGCCTTAAAGGGTTAAGCATGAGATCTATATCAAGAGCTAGACACTCTCCAACGATATCAAAAGCCTATATATACTGTAGAGTCTCCCTATAACGAAGTCTCCTTACAACGAATTTCTCCCTATAACGAAATTTTTCATGGAAACGTAACTTTAAGGTTTAAATAACACTATAAACATTCTCCATAGAACGAAGAGCTTATCTTTCCATAGCGAATATTTCAGATTGACCTTTGATTTTTTTTGTTAGTTTTGAAGCAAATTTTAATTTTCGAAAAGACCACTTAGTGGAAGAGTAACAGATGATAAAAAGGAGACCAGGGAAGTGAAACTGACTCCGATAATGAAGACACTTCAACAGCGCCCAATTATGACCAACTGGGGGCAATGGGCATTGATAGATTTTGGGGCCCCAAACTATGAAATTTTTTATACTTTTCATAAAATTCTGATATAAAAAAAAATATTTCAGAAAAAACATTTAAAATTGAGGGCCCTTTCAAGTCGGGGGCCCTGAGCAAAGTCCCGATTGGCCCATATAATAACAAGGCCCTGCGCTTCACGATCAAAACCACTTCAAGCTTTAATGCTTCAACCTTTCAAAACCATTAAAAAGAGGTTTCTAAATGGAATAAAATGTGCCTCACTCTATTTTCAGCGGACTTATAGAATGTGAATATTTTTATGAAAATTTAAAATCACAGAATGCAAAACAATGTAAAATAACGGAATTTTGAAGTAAAATAAACGTAGTGCACTACATATTTTATTGTCTAAATTCGTGGATGGTCCTTACTTTTGAAAATTTCATTTATACAATGAAAAGTAAGAAACCGTAAGTTTAACAAATTTATAATAAATACCAATTTATTTTTAATTGAAAGTCATAATTTAATACTTTAAAACATCGAATTAACTAAAAAGTTTGTAATATTTGAAATAACTGCAAAAATCTCTGTAAAACAAATTTTTTTCTATAGCGAATTTTTCATGGAACCGAGCGAGTTCGTTATAGGGAGATTCAATTGTGTGTGCATATATATATATATATATAGATAGATGATGACAGTTAGATGACAGTTTAACAGGACAATCTCCTATTCTTCTAAATTATTTTGAATTGGTGCCCAACACTAAATACGCTCTCTGCAATGATTGCAAAAAACAAATGTCGAGAGGTAGGCTATTATTTTACTTCAGTTTTATAAACGTTTATTTAACAACTTACTTATTAACATATATATATATATATATATATATGTAATGTATAAAAAGGTAATTTGGGTTTTACTAGTTTGGGTATTGGTCAAGCGGGTACTTTCACTGTAAGTTTTACTTTCCTGTCATACTTGCCACGCGCGCTCTGGAGCTATGTTTTATTTATTTTGTTATTTGTCAGACATCAGGCCGTCGATTCTGAGTTCTTTGCACACACTGAGTAGATGCACACGTGTCCTCACGCCTTCGTAGCCCCGGATGCCGGTCATGTTGGTAGATGTGTGTGGTTCGATCAGAGATAAGAGAGAGGAGGAGTTGTGTCTTCGCAGACCACGTGGGGTGGTAAGCGTAAATACTCCCGCACATCGAAAATCGGGGGACTTCTGCCACTGGAACTGCTTCATGAGTCCACGCTGATTCTTGTACCCATCTCCCCTCCCCTCTTCTCATTCTAAATTGTAACTTAATTGCAATGTTCAATAAACCATATTACCTGCCTTAACTCTGAAGCTTACTTGAAATATCTGACGTCTCATATATATAATATATATATATATGATTGAACTCTTTTTCGAGTCAACACAGTGAGAAAATAAACGTTTATAAAACTGAAGTCAAATTATAGTCTACCTCTCGACATTTGTTTTTTGCAATCCTTGCAGAGAGCGTATTTAGTGTTGGGCACCAATTCAAAATAATTTAGAAGAATAGGCGATTGTCCTGTTAAACTGTCATCTAACGGTTCTTCGTCCATAATTTCGACCACACTGGATGATACGACATCCATTTAGCGATGGTTAGAATAAAAAAATAAAAACACAGTTCGAAAACACTCGCACAAACAAATGTGCCAATGAAACGACGCCTCTCATCTCATTACCAAAATAAAGATTCTAGAATGGTGTTGCGCCTGCGTGTTTTTTTTTCTGAAAAGCAAAGTATCGGTTGAAAAGTATCGGTGAAAATGGATGAAAGCAACAGAAACCGATACTTTCAGAATCGAAAGAACCGATACCGATACCTAAAAAAATTGGAGGTATCGGCGCCGATACTATCGGTCGATCCCTATTAAATATAATTACAGAACCGTTTAAATACTCACTCTACGGAACATTATTAAACAACACGTTGATATTTCCGTAATTTCATGGATTTAGGGTTAATAGCAAAAAATTCTCCAGCCTTGGACAGAAGTGAAAGAGACTGCCGGTCTCAAAGATAAGTGGGCGTTTGCGCTTCCCCGTCGCGAAGGGGTTAAGCTATAATTAAGATTATACTTACATAATTCCATAACAAGTTTAATCCTGCATTTTTAGTACTTTAAAACCAACTATTCTCATGTTTTTCTCACTAAAATTTTTCTTGTCTTCAAATAATTGGTAACTAAGTTGACGTTGATATATTGCGTATACATGCGTTGTATGGATGTTTCCTTGTTGGTAAGGGCCCACTGACTTGGATGTATGATTGGTTTTAGTAGGTACTGCCTGGCTGGTCCAGCAGTTATCACTTGTGTATTTGGAATTCATGCTGTGTCTGTCAATATATCATTCCTTCGAGAATGTTCTTAAAACTTGACAATTAGTAGTAATGTTTGCTTTTAAGGTTAAAAAAATAATAACAACTAAAATTTAATAAAATAATTTAGAAGAATAGAATATAGTTTGACATTATTATCTTTATGTTAGAAAATTAAAATGAATTACATAAGCAATAGTTACAATTCAACAGCACTTACACCATTTCGGAAGTCATTTTTACACATTATTATTTTATTGTTATTAAATTGATGTTCATAGACTGTATTGTACATAGATTCATTTTTTCTCCAAAACAAAAATGTCTCATAGTTATTTTGTGTGGGTATATTTTGTATTAAATATGTGTTTATTTTTCTCCTCCTATGTATGTATACATTTTATATGTTGCCAGATAAGGTAATTTAAATTGTTGCTATCACTTCTTGTTACCATAGTACAAAACTTGTGAGAAATAGCCATCAAAGCAATTTTTGAATGGCATATTATGGTAAATTTACATAGCCACAAATTTTGTTGACTGATTTTTTTATGCATGCATTTTAAAAGGCCTTATAATTATAACCATTGAACCAGGGGCGTAGCCAGGGGGGGGATATCGGGATATATCCCCCCCTGAAATTTTTGGATTAGTGATGAAATTCCGTCTATTTATACAGATATAAGTTCATATCCCCCCCCCCCGAAAAATTTTCCTGGCTACGCGCCTGCATTGAACAGCGCTACTTAATCATGATCATGTTGTTTGTTGTAAAAATAATAATATTTAGAGTACTCAGTCACTGCAATTCTTAGCAGTATATCTTTGATGTGCACATGAGCTTGAAATGCTCAATTTAAAAAAAGGTGTGCTGAAATGCCGGTTATTTGAAAAAAAGGGATGAGCTAAAATGCCCCTTTGTATTGTGAGCTAAATGCTCCCTTTTTATTTTGTCGACATTTATTTTTTATTACTAGCATTTATTATTTCTATTTTTGTCGTGACAATTTTTTTCTTTCTGTGAACATTTTTAGGTGGTGGTTATCAGTAATTTTGTAATTGTATAATTTTGTCTGAATATGTTTACGCTTTTCTTAATTGTTTAAGCCAGCAAAACAGAACATTTAATTTAAAATTTTAAAGACATTAATTGTAACTAATAAAAAAAAAAATTCTTCGAAATTTTTTCCTGGTTGAGGGGAGTATATATGTGATGAAGATCACATATCTAATTTAATAATCATTTACTTTGGCTTTCTTTAATGTAATCTATCCAAAATTCAAGAATTCTAAATCACTTCTGTTCTCATTTTTCTGCCATTTCGGCTTTTAAATTAAATCTGTATATTTACTTTTCCCTGTATGCACTATTCTTTTTGTTCTTAATTGTTTCGTCTCTTCAGACCGGTGTGCTAAAAATAGATTATATTGCGCCCGTTTGCAAAATCAACGGCCTTTTTTAATTTCCTCTTGGCATCCTGCTGGCGTAAGTTTTTTAGTTGTTCCCCTGCGACGACTTTAAAATTATTTGCTCGCGATTACGTCATTGTAATTTTATTGGATTAACTGTTAGGGTTGCTCTGGAATTGGCGCTATTAATCTCAGCCAAGTTATTGTTCTCGCCAATGTGTAATTCTGTGCTGGCGTAATTTTGTAATCATTCCACCTTAATTTCACTGTCCATATAGGACGTCATTTTATTTTCGCTGAGCCACCACCGCCCGTTATAATAATGTTTCAATAGTATATTTGAAATAAATTGTTTTCAGCATTCAATGTCTTTTTCTTTACTGCAACTAAGTGCAATCGAACCTGGATTTTCATGTCACAACGCAATTCAATCGTTAAAAATACCCCAAGCAATTAACTTCTTTACATAAATGTCATCACAATTTAGTGTTTCTTTATTCATTCATTTGCAAATTGTGTGCAAAACGCAGGTTGTTCCTTAACTTTTGTAAGCAGTCTATATAAATTCAAATGTGGCAATCTCTGCGTGAGTGAGCAACTATTTGTAATGTGTCTATATAGGATTAAAAAAACAACAGATTATAAAGAAAACAATCTCAATTCTTTTTTTTTTATATCATTTTTTACAAATATCTATTCCAAATTTGACACTGTTATTTATTAAATATACTAAAATTTGAAATATAACATTGGTTAAAAATAGACAATATTTCTATTTGTAGATTGGACAATATTTCATATTTTGGCAAAGAAAACAATCTAGTGAAATTAGTAAATATTCAATGAAAGGCGAAAGGTGCTCAATAAAAGGCATCCAGTCCATTTTTTTTCCCACACACTTTTATATACTAAAAAGATATTGAGGTCGTTGGCAGCTTTGAAATGATTTTCCCCATATGCGTAACGTCACTGAAAATTTGGGGGGGGGGAAACAGCAGATTATAAAAAGAAAACAATCTCGATTCTTTTTTTTATATCATTTTTTACAAATATCTATTTAACAGAGAAACTATAAATTTATATGTACAAAGAATCCAAATTTGACACTGTTATTTATTAAATATACTAAAATTTGAAATATAACATTGGTTAAAAATAGACAATATTTCTATTTGTAGATTTGACAATATTTCATATTTTGGCAAAGAAAACAATCTAGTGAAATTAGTAAATATTCAATGAAAGGCGAAAGGTGCTCAATAAAAGGCATCCAGTCCATTTTTTTTCCACACACCTTTTATATACTAAAAAGATATTGAGGTCGTTGACAGCTTTGAAATGATTTTCCCCATATGCGTAACGCCGCTGAAAATTTGGGGGAAGGCTATATGAAAATCAAAAGTAGAAAAGAGAAGTTTCTTTTGTATCCAGTGGTGTATTAATGCCAGTTTGTCGGGGGGGGGGGGGCAGCGGTTAGTTAAAAGATTGGCATATACATCCTGGTCGGACGGTAAGTTTTTGTAGCAATAACAAAATTCACTCACCTTTACTTGCATGGAGGGGAAACATAAGAATACGATTTGGAACAATACCGCCTTTGAATACTTCTGTTCTTGACTCGAATTCGAACAATAAACTTCCAAATTTCTCACTTTAAATCTTGCTTTATTACAAATTTTAACTATATTTTGACTAAGAGAAAACAGAAAGTATGAATAGAATTTACAATTTAGATTATACTCGATTTAGAAGCCGCTACGAATCATATAAGAATTGCGACACTGAAGAACAAAAACTATCAACAAACAAACTCTCGATTAAAATTTACTACAACGCGATATAAAAAATATCGATATAAATTGGTCTTGGACGAGGCAGTCCTGCCATCTAGTGAATGAATTGTCTTTTAATTAAAGTTGTCGGAACTCAACATCCTCCCCCCCCCCCCCCCGGGGAGAAGCACCGTCACTTTTGTTATGGGTCTTGTCTTAACACCACTCTCAGTCTGAATGTTTATTACTCTGATTTTCTTGTCAGCACCAGGAAAAACTTGGGTAACTCGGCCCAATTTCCACTGTAACGGTGGGGCTTGTGCATCGTGTATTACGACTAGATCACCAACTTTCACATCATCCTTACGAGAACACCATTTTGGTCGATGTTGTAAATTAGGAAGGTAGTCTCTGGACGTTCTTGACGAAAACTGCTGTTTGATTTTGTTAATTAGCTGCCATCGTCTGGATAGGTTTAAGGTGGCAAGGGGCGGTGATTCAGGGATTTCAAGCAGCGGAGTACCGATAAGAAAATGTCCAGGGATGAGAGCACGGACATCTGTAGGATCGGAAGACACAGGTATGAGAGGTCTTGAACTGATACAAGCCTCTATTTGGCAGAGTAACGTGCTCAGTTCTTCGAAATTCAAAAGAGTCGATTTACAAGCCTTGATGAGATGATTCTTAGTCAGTTTTACGGACGCTTCCCATAGTCCACCGAAATGAGGGGAATACGGCGGTATAAAATACCACTTTATTCGTTGATTTGCAAAAAAATTCTGAACATCGTTAGACTGAAGTAATTTAAACAATTCTTTCAGTTGATTAGAGAGGCCTCTGAAGTTTTTTCCATTATCAGAAAAAATATCTGATGGGAGACCACGTCTACCAATGAATCTTTTGAAAGCCGCTAGCAGTGCTTGTGTTGATAAATCTGAAACCGCTTCTAAATGTACTGCCTTAGTATACATGCAAATAAATACGCAAACATAGGATTTAAGTTTGATTTTACTTCTGAGTACGTTTGGTTTCGTTAGAAAAGGACCTGCGTAATCGAGCCCAGTTTTCGAAAAAGCTCGAGTAGGTGTTATTCTATGTTCTGGTAAATCACCCATTAACTGCCGACATGTTCGAGCCTTTAAACGTTTGGATAGAAGACATTTACTAATAACTTTACGTACAGTGGAGCGTCCATCAACAAACCAATATTTTTGTCGAAGTAGTGAAAGTACTAGTTGTGGGCCACCGTGAAATGATTTATGATGGTAATGACGTATGATCGAGTCAGTCAAATAATTATTCTTTGGGAGGAGCATTGGATGCTTTTGATCTTCCTCTAAAATTTGATGCTGAGGTAGTCGCCCTCCTACTCTAATGATTCCATCTGTGTCGAGAAAGATGTTAAGAGGCAAGAGCTGCTGTTTTTAGGAAGAGGAAGTCTCTCTTTCAAATGTTTGATTTCTTCATGAAAATCTGACTTTTGTACTGCTCGAATAATAATCTTTGTTGCATTTTCTATCTCTTCTGATGAAAGTATACCATTAAGTTTTGGGGTTCTGGAATTCTTTATGAATCGCGTGCACCAAGCAATCACTCGAATGAGGCGTAAGAACGACGAATATTTCTTGATGATGTCTAATAGATATTCGTTTTGGCTGTTTATTCCAATATTGGAAACTACTGTTACTGACTTTTCTTCTAATTTTACGTCTTCTTCATGAGAAGGCAATAGACTAGTAGAGGGAAATTGCAAACAGTCCTGACAACCAATGCGGTCCAGACCACCACAGATTGTGAACTTTAAGCTTGAAAGCAGATATACCGCGTGAAGCACAGTCGGCTGGATTCTCTTGACTTCTTACATGATGCCAAGATGCTTCAGAGGTCAGTTCTTGAATTTTTGAGATTCGATTAGCCACGAACGTTTTCCATCTAGTTGGTGATGACTTCAACCAATCTAAGGCGATTTGTGAATCGGAAAAGAGAAAAACCTCATTGACTTGTATAATCTTTCTTAGTGATTCGACAACCACGATGTAGAGTTGAGAAAGAAGAAGAGCTGCCATGAGCTCTAATCTTGGCAATGTTAATACTTTCACTGGAACTACTCTTGTCTTAGACGTGATAATTGCAACATGCACTTTTCCTGAATCAAACTGGGTTCTTAAGTAAAAGACTTCTGCATAAGTGCGCTGAGATGAATCGGCAAATCCTACTAGTTGAATAGTTTTGATGGTACCTTCTTTGGACAGATATCTTGGAATCTCGATTTCCGCTAAATGGTGCATCTGATTTCTGAATTGAGTCCATTTTTCAGCAATGATGTCTGTCACTGGATCATCCCACGAGATACTTTCCTTCCACAGGCCCTGCATTAAGATTTTAAGCTGAATAGTAGTAGGTGACAGAAATCCAAGAGGATCGTAAATCTTGGCAATATTGGAAAGAAGTTGTCTCTTCGTGAGTCTAACTTCAGGAGGTGATTTGATCTTGATTCGGAATGTATCTTCTTTAGCATCCCAGATGATTCCTAAGATTTTAATTGCTTGATCTTCTTCGATTTGTAGAGATCCTGACGGACTTCTCATTTCTGGTGGTAAAGATTCTAATACTGATGATCTATTTGAAGCCCATTTTCGAATTGGAAAACCTCCTTTCTTCATAAGTTCAATCACTTGAGTAACTAATTTTTCGGCCTCTTCCTTTGAATTTGTTCCAGTTAAAAGATCGTCGACGTAGAAATCTTCTAGAACAACTTTGGATACTTTAGGAAAATTTTCGAATTCATCTCTAGCAAGTTGCTGGATTGTGCGAATCGATTAAGTATGGAGCACAAGCAGTTCCATAAGACACGGTCAGAAGTTGGAATTCTTGCAGTGGTTGCTCGGGGCTTGTCTCTCCAAAATATTCGTTGGTAATCCACGTCTTTTTCATCAACCAGAATCTGCCTAAACATCTTTTCTATATCACTTGTCAGGACAATACTGTGAGATCTGAATTTTAGAAGAATGTTAAACAGCTCCTTTTGAAGCTTAGGGCCTGTGTGAAGAATATTATTTAACAAAATCCCTGATGTAGTCTTCGCGGATGTGTCGAATACTACTCTCAACTTTGTAGTCTCAGACTGCTCTCTAATAACTCCAAAATGTGGCATATAATAACATTGGGATGGAAGTTGTGCTACTGGATTTGAAACAATTCTCATATGACCCAACTCTTCATACTCTTGCATATATTTTACATATTGATTTTTGAGCCCTTGATTATCCTGAAGGCGTTTTTCTAAGGAAAAGAATCTTCTCTTAGCTTGAATTTTTGAGTCTCCTAAAACACCTTCCTTCTTGAAGGGTAGCTTGACAACATACCTACCATCACATTGTCGTGTGCTCTTGGTAGAATTTTTCACATTCCTGGTCTTCAACTGAAAGACAATTAACTTCTGGAACTGATTTGACTTCCCAAAACTTTATTCTGTTATCCAAGTCTACAAGAGTATGAAAACTAACTAGATTCATGACATTCTTTGCACTCGGAGCAGCTTCACAAATTTGCCCTGAAAGCAGCCAACCCAATTTGGAATTTAGAGCTGAAGGTTGATTCCTATTACCAGAAATTTTACCATATTGAATTAACTCAAAAAATATATCAGCTCCCAGAATAATGTCCACCGGACGACTGATATAAAAGAAAGGATCAGCTAACTGAAGTCCTGAAAGGTGAGGCCAATCAAAACTTGAGATTTGAAAGTTCGGCAAATCGCAGGTGAGTTTATTTACAACGAGTGCATTTATTGAAAATGTTTCTTGACTGAAGTGGGGAGTAAAATTAAGTTCGACTCTTTTAGTAGCTAAAGCAGCAACCTTGTTTTCTAGCCCTAAAATTGTACTCTCTGATTCATAAAGTGGTAAACAGGAGATCACGAGTTCGAATCTCGCCGGTGCCTCCATATGGTCGGACGGTAAGTTTTTGTAGCAATATCAAAATTCACTCACCTTTACTTGCATGGAGGGGAAACATAAGAATACGATTTGGAACAATACCGCCTTTGAATACTTCTGTTCTTGACTCGAATTCGAACAATAAACTTCCAAATTTCTCACTTTAAATCTTGCTTTATTACAAATTTTAACTATATTTTGACTAAGAGAAAACAGAAAGTATCAATAGAATTTACAATTTAGATTATACTCTATTTAGAAGCCGCTACGAATCGTATAAGAATTGCGACACTGAAGAACAAAAACTATCAACAAACAAACTCTCGATTAAAATTTACTACAACACGATATAAAAAATATCGATATAAATTAATGTCTTAGACGAGGCAGTCCTGCCATCAAGTGAATGAATTGTCTTTTAAAGTTGTCGGAACTCAACACATCCACTTTATGGTAGTAAAATAGGATCGTTCACATTAATTTCTTTTTTCTAGGGCGACCGCCCCCTTTAATCCGCCCTTGTTTGTATTTCAGAAGAAATGTTGAAAATCAAAAGATTCTATCACAAAGTTGGGAAGGAGACGTGTCTCCCCCCACCACCACACACACACCAATGTGGTATACATATGTTTCCCAATGAGGTAATGAAGACCACCATTGACCTTTGCCACCATTGTTCGGTGCAGTAATTTGAATAACAAATTTCAACAACGAAAATATTTTTCAATGCATCACTGTGGAAATTTTTCCAAATATTGGGAATAATTTAAGTAATGCAGCGATCCAGCTAATGTTTCTTTGCATCGACTACAGAAAGCATGCTAAATCTGAGCACAAGATTTTGAAAGGATGCGTTTCTCAAAAAAAAAAAAAAAAAAAAAAAAAAAAAAAATATTGGTCATGATATTCCTCTCTTTTGTCACAATATCTCAGAATCTCTGTCAAAGCTCGGTGGGTATATCTCTAAAGCAGATACCATGAAAATAAATAAGATTATAAAACGCTCATGATTGCTATTTTGTTAACTCTGATAAAACAACAATCAAAAGAAGTTTTCCTCCTACTTTGAAAAAAATTTTGCTAATCACCCCTCCAAAGAATTTAACTCTAACCTTAAGTGTACATATATTCAATCCCCAAGAATTTAAAAGAGTAACTTCTTTCAACCAAATTACGTTGGAAAAGGTCATTATACACTTTATTCAAAATGTCAATATCCAACATCTTACTCTACAGCAGTGATTCCCAACGGGGTCCAGGTGGATCCCTTGGGGCGGGAGGTCTATGAAGCTTTTAAAGGGGTCAATAGAGTTCTAAGGGTCTATTGGGGGTCGATAATATTTTTTTCTATTTTAAAAAATGTTTTTAAGGATTATAATTTATAGATAATAATATCTATTTGTTTTACTATTTATGAATAGAATACAAATTTTCATTTGCGGTGTAATTCACATATCCAAAAAGCCGAAGCTACTCTGCAATTTTTGCTGAAAATTGTACAATATGTCTAGTGGCATGCTGGCAAAATACCAGTAATACGTTTTTATGCCTTGCATTTTATGGCTTCAATTTTTAACTTTAATGAGATCAAGATGGCCTTAATTCCGGTGATGCTGATAATGTAATTCAATTTTTTCCCGTATCTTGAACGGCTTTTAAGAAGAGAACGCTGTCTCCAAATTCAGCCAACCTGGTGGCGCTGTAAACGTTTTTTTTTCCCGTAGCGCATGGCAACGTTACTATACTTAAACCCCACTTTTATGACTATAGCTTTTACCATTCAGAAATTATTGGGATGACAGATTTTAGCGAGCACACTGTGTATGTTACAATTACATATAATTCTGTAAAATTGAAAGTGGTTAAACAAAATGTAGTTTTTTTATTATTGAACTATCCTCTACTTCATGGATGGTGGTTTTTTTAGGTATAAAAATATTAGAGGGTCTACTGAAAAAAAAAAAAAAAAAAAAAAAAAAAAAAAGAATCTTTCAAGGGGGATCTAAGCAGCAAAAGGGTTGGGAAACCTTGCTCTATAGAATACTGACTCCTTTAGAGTGGATGCTTTGAGAGTCATCAGGCCTGGATTGATACACGAGCACCTGGGTCACAAGCTCTGGGCAGGGCCGCTCTGCCCATGTGTGCGACACACACAAGCGCCAGATACTCAGGGGAGCTTCGACGCACCCCTTAGGTTAGGAAAACTGTAACGCATTCCTAAGTCTGTGGTAAAACACTCAGCACCTTTTATTAAAATGGAATCTTTGACGATGGGAGTTAAAATCGGGAATGTTTCAATAATTTACTTTGATTTGAATTAACTCAATGTTTCTTCATACCTACTATGCTGTAGTGATTAAACATTATACCTATGAAATGGAAGAACAGCGGTTGTCATCGCTATTTCCGTTAACGAACAGCCGAATTCACGTTACTACCAATGGATGGTCGTATGAAAGCGCAGCAGGGTCGTAGCCAGAAATTTTTCATGGGGGGGGGTGTTACGACTACTACAACTCATATATTTGTATACGTGTGTGTGATAATGTAGTGAAGAACATACATTTTGTATGGCAAAAATTTTTTCATGGAGGGGGTTATGACCCCCTAACCCCCCCTTGGCTACGCCCCTGAAGGGTAGTATATCGAATTTTCTAAAGTTTTTTTCTTTTTATAAACTTCCGGAATTAAAAATAAACAACAGTGTTTATGGATGAGGCAATAATGAACTAGCCTTGCCCATTGGCATAGCTAATTCAGTATGAACTGAAAAATTATTTTCAATCTTTAGATTTGCCCAGCAGCAAATCGGTTGATTAAACTCGGTTCAACACCGGAAGTGAAGCAGCACCGGAATGGTCAGTACTTGGGAGGGTGAACTTCTCTCTCGACCGAGTCTGCTGTGGACCGTGTACACAAAAAAGGAACGCTGGTGTCCGTAAAATTTGGTGTGGCTCCAATGTCCTCTTTGTTGAAACGATACATCTGGAGATGTCAATCTAAGTGCTAGGTCTCTCATCTGGAATGGATTCAAAATTAGGAGACCACACATAGGGGCAACGTTGGTCTACCTATTTGGTGCCCCCATAATGAAATGACCAACATCTCCTGCCCTCATAGAGGTCTGGTCTAATACAAGTAAGCCGTTGACCGGCCATTAGAAAGAATAAAACTCTTTAGATTAACCTTTTTTGACCCTGAGGACACAAAAATCACATAGTGTCGTACTGGATGGAGTCCTAATTTGTACACTTGGGAAAAAAAAAAAAAAAAAAATCCTCAAAAATTTAAATATCAGGATTTTATATTTAGCTTTTAGTTACAAATTCAGTATCCAATATCAAAAGAAAACTTATTTAATTCAAAGATAAATTATTTAATCGGGTCTGAAAGGGTTAATATCATAGAGTAGAGGAAGGATAGGGTTAATAGGGTCGAAGATACGTAAGTTGGGTTGATAAAGGTTTCAAAAATTAAAAAAAAAAAAATCTAAAACACTCATATTTTAAATACACAAAGAAGTGCCATGTGTTAAGGGTATCATAATCCATGCGTCCGCCCTATTAATCTTTCTTGCTTCATTACGTAGAAGGTGTATCATAATCAATGTGTAGACCCTATTTGCCATCCTTGTTTCATTACGTTAGAAACTGCTTCATAATCCATAAGTGTGCCGTCTTTAATATAGAATTAAATTCTATATTAAAATCGCCTATTAAAACTGTTCTATAATTTTTGTGAGGCATATTCTAACTATACTTCACCCTTAGAACTAGAAGTCAAGGCCCGTTGTGAAGGCAATCACAACAGACGCTAGAAAAAACATTTAACGAAAATAAGTAGGGAATGCAATCCCTCACTGTTTTTCCTTTCGCAGGATTTCGTGATAAATTGCGAAAATTGGCATTTCACTAACTTCGCCGCTATCTGGCAATCCTTGAAAAGGATTCATCGTTTCTCCGGGTAGACAAAAATCCTTGTCAGAAATTAATAGTTCTAAAGCGGTAATAAAATTTAACAGATACCTTAATAACAAGGGAGAATCAAAAGAACATGTACATGAGCCTGATTCTAATATGAAGACGTAAGTACATTTGTTACTACTTTTAATAAATTAGTAATTCATCGTAGTATTACTACTTTTAATAAAAGTAGTAATACTGCGAATCAGTGCTCGGAATAAGATTTTTAAAGCTGGCAGCAAAAACTATTTAGATAACGGCAAAATCTTAAATTTTCGTACTTTCGCAATATCTATAAATAGCAGTTGCAGTTTTTTCGCTTAACTTTAACAAAAGGGAATCAATAATACAGTGAGAAGAACAAACAGATAAAAAGGCTTCACTTTTTACTTCCTTGTACGTAGTATAAGGAAGTAATGTGATCCCGAAAAATTTTGGGGGCCAAATTTCGACAAAAAAACCGATTTTGACTACCTCTAAATTTAATTTAAAAATTTTTTTCGATGCATCCTATCGTAGGCTAGCATGCACGATCATATTAACGCGTCTGCAACTCATTTTGACCAGCGGCGAGTCTGTTGTGGCCAGTTTTCCCATGCCGTCTGTACGTACGTACGTACGTATGTATGTAACTCGCATATCTCAAAAACTATGGGTCGTAGAATGTTGAGATTTGATATTTAGGATTGTTCTATGATCTAGTTGTGCACCTCCCCTTTTGGTGGCAATCGAATGGATAGTTTATGTACAGGACCGCCCAAAAGATTCGAAATACATTGCGCTCTATGGGCCGAAATTCATTAAACTCGCCTAACTTAAAAGCTATTAGGCGTAGAATGTCGAAACTTCATATTTTGGATAGTTGTAACATCTAGTTGTGCACCTCTCCTTTTGGTTCCATTCGACTGGATAGTTTATTTACAGGACTGCCCAAAACATTCGAAATACATTACGCTCAATGGGCCGAAACTCATTAAACTCGCATATCTCAAAAACTATTAGGCGTAGAATGTTGAAACTTTATATTTAGGATTGCTGTAACATCTAGTTGTGCACCTCTCCTTTTGGTTCCATTCGACTGGATAGTTTATTTACAGGACTGCCCAAAACATTCGAAATACATTACGCTCAATGGGCCGAAACTCATTAAACTCGCATATCTCAAAAACTATTAGGCGTAGAATGTTGAAACTTTATATTTAGGATTGCTGTAACATCTAGTTGTGCACCTCCCCTTTCGATTCCATTCGACTGGACAGTTTATCTACAGAACCGCCCAAAAGATTCGAAATACATTACGCTCTATGGGCCGAAATTCATCAAAGCGTTTTTTAGAGGTATTGGGCTATTTCAAACGACTCAGAAGTGATGTATGCTGTAAAGAGTTAGAAAATGAATTTCTCCATTAAAAAAAGTGTCTTTATCATTTGTAGTTCTGCTACAGGAACACTCAAAAGATTTCCATTACATTACGGTCAATGGCAATTTTAGGGGCATTCATCCATTTCAAGCACAATACCGTCCTACCACATAAGTTAGGTAATGGTCCGACCACGGCCACGTGCCTCCCTCAAGAACTATGCCAAAAGTCGCCAAGCTTGGCGACTTTTGGTGTACGTGCGTGCATATTTAACTCTCAAATCTCAAAAACTATTATGAAATTTCATATATAAGAATGTTGTAACATCTAGCTGTGTATCTCGATTTTTGGTTCCAATCTACTGGAGAGTTTATTTACAGGACCACCGAAAAGAATTTTAGTACTTTAATGTCTATGGACATCTTCAATATAATACAACTGTAGACAGTCATTGTTTGGTACATGCCCAAAAACTCGCCGTCTGTTCTCGACCTTGGCGAGTTTTGGCGAAATATCGCCAAATTTGGCGATAGTCAGTCATTTGGTCCATGCCCAAAGTATCGCCATTTGTCATCGTTCTTGGCGAGTTTTGGCGAAATATCGCCAAATTTGGCGATAATCTGTCATTGTTTGGTTCATGCTTAAAATCTCGCCAAAATTTCGTCGACATTGACGAGTTTCGCCGAAATATCGCCAAATTTGGCGCCAAAAATTATTTCGTATTTTGTATAACACTAAAACTTTAACCCGTAGATTTTTGAACTTTTGTATTTAGAACTATTGTAATATATAACTGTTTTCCATATCTTTTTTGACAGCAATCGACTGAGAATTTATTTACAGGGTGAGCCAAATGACTTTAAATACATTGAGGTGTATGGATGCATTCAATTCATTGAAAGTCTGTGGTCAATGACTACTTTGGCTATCCCCAAAATCTCGCAGACTATCTCAAGTTTGTCGGCTTTTGGTGAAATATCGCCAAATAAAGTGTCAGAAGGAAATATTTCATATTGAACTCAGCTTGGCGATATCGAAATGTTTGTCTAGAAACCGCTAAACCTTACTATTATTGATATTTTATCTCTTTCAAACAAATAAGTTTAGAGGAAGTGCGTCGAAAATATTTTTGTTCTAATGGACGTGCAAGGAAGTCATGTGTTGGACACATCAGATTTTTTTGTAACAAATCTGCAGTTTTTTTTTTTATGTAACCTTAAAATACATCTGAAGTTGGAAGAAACAAAGTAAAAAAGTTTTGAATACTCGAAAGTTAAACTTGACGCGAGAGCTGTTGAACATCGAGGCTATCTGGGCTAGTCTCATGGCATTTTTAGTAGTCGCCAAGACTTATTTCGAGCCCTGCTGCGAATTAAGTATGTTTGTTGAAAAAATTGGTTATTTAGTTCATCATTTGGCTAGACTATTTATTTGTCTGGTATCTAACAAATAATATTACCACATTTTTCGGTCAAACAATATAAAAAATAAAGTAAGTTCAAAAGGTTTTTTATTTTTTTGCTGTGGTTGGAAAAGTTTTTACAATGTGTTTTTTTTTTTAATTTTTTTTTTAGTAAAACTCCTCTAGGCGAAACTAGGGAGTAACTCAGATTTTTTTCTGACGGAAGTAATGCTCAGTAAAGGAAGTGACGTATCTTTTTCCCCCTTGCTATCTTCATTTGCGGAACAGCTCTCGGGCGTTCGTTCCTGCGAAAGTCGACTGTGCTCCCTACGCGTCGACATTACTCCCTACCTGTTTTGAAGCAAGATCTTGTCTGATGACTCCGTTCAGTGGATAAGTGGACCGGCTCTTGTCAGAGCCACTGTGGGAAGCCTTTCGCTGAACAGCCGGCGATCCTGCTGACTATCTCTCACTGTTGTTACAGGCGGCGACTCAACCCGTCACCTCCGATAAACAAGGCCTACGCACCGAATACAGAAAGTGGCACAATGGTGCATTCCGTGGTCCAAGCTCCGTTGCTTTACTCACATGTTTTCAATGGCATTATTACAATATTTAATGGAATAATGAATTAAAACTTGACAAGATACATAAATATTGTTTGTCTGTACTTAAATAGTATGTAATCTTGCTTTTAATATTGCTCATGTGTTTTTGAGTTATTTATAATAATGAGCCAAATGTAAATTTTTAAACAGAATAATACTTCGAACAAAACCAGCAGAGGAAAACAAAGGTTTAAGAACACTGCCATAGAAAAACGAAATAATAGACCCAGAGGTGCCAAGTCTCCGGCTTTTTCCGGGTGATTTCCCACCGCAATTTTTAGACAGCTTTATTTTCGATTAAATATTTGGACTTATTTTAAGTATAAATTTGTAAGTAAAAATTAGTGGTGGGAAATATCCCGAAAAAAGCCGGAGACTTGGCAGCTCTGTAGACCCTACGTGCATTCGATACCAACCAACAGAAGAAAACACCAGTTTAGGAACACAGTTAAAGAAAAATACCACAACATTCTCTCGATTCAAACCCTACGGTAGGGGTGCACAACCTTTGTAAGAGAAGGGCTACTCAAAGAAGTGGCTGGACTGCCAAGGGCCACACCACCAATTTACTTTGAAAAGTGAAACAGCTTCAGTATAGACCAATGTCAGTAATATATCGTTATAGAAATGCTTATTTGAAACCAGAATTTTTGTAAGAGAGACAAAATGGTTAAATAAAAATAAGATTATAATAAAAATGAAAAAAATAAATAAAGTCCCCTCAAACAAAAGCTACACATACATAAATTCAATATCAGTAATTTGTATAAGTATAGCAACAAACAGTAAAATTTTAATAAATTCGTAATGAAAGGCATTCAAACAAACACACACACACGCACAAAAAATATCTGATCATACAAAAACAATAGAAAGGGAACTTCTGTACTATAGTTTCATCCTTTTTCTTTTTACATTAAATAATTAATCCATAGCACAGTTATTAAATATACAATTTATCTTGATTAAATAACATTCATTACATAATTTTTAAAACTATAGGGGCCAAGGCCCCCAGACTCGCTACGCTCGCTTTTCGTATGAGGCATTCGGCCCCTAATAAGGCTTATTCGTAAAAAAAGACATAATTTCAACAGACAAAACCCGAAGATTGGATCAGATAGAATGTTACTGAGCTACACATTGCTTGGTTCTTGCATGTTCATTGGTACATAAAAATTTAAACTTCACACTAAAGTAGACCCCCTCCCCCTCATAACACGGAAGATATTTTGTTAAGGGAATCCGTGCAGTGGCGGCTCGTGGGATACAGCAAGTACAGCCGGGCTGCACTTGAAATTATCAGCACATACTTTAAAATAATTTATTCTACTAATTTTCCTAAATTCAGATTAGAATTATGGAATTCCTATGGTAAATTAAAAAAATCTCCCCCCCCACAAAAAAAAAAAAAAAAAAAAACCAAACAAAAAAACCGTATTGTGGCCAGATCGCTCATTCAGAAAAAAAGCACTTTAATCTTCCCGCAATTCAATTGGGAAAATCTTTGGTTCAGCCCAGAGCGCTGATAAGAAAATTGGCAGCACCGTTGCCATGACAACGGTTACGTAAGCATTTCCTACGGCATAGGCTATAATGGGGGTACGCAGCTAAGACTCAGCTAGGAGCTCAGCTCATTCAAGATTTTGAAAGGTCGGCAGCACTTGTTAATTCGACTCACTGATTGGCTGGAGAAGTGAGGGAGGGGGTAAGGAGAATATATGCTCGGCAAACTCTGGACTTTATATTGCTGAATTTATCAAGAAGGTAAGCCTGAATAAACACTTATAAATGGACAATTACCCATCAAAGCAGTATTGTTTTTAAGTAAGCAAGAACTGGCATTTAGAGGACATGGCGAGCGAAAAAATTCTTTAAACATAGGAAATTTTAAAGAGCTTTTAAAATTATTGATATCTGAATTAAAACAACGCCTTTTTATGAGGGCATCACTGACCGATTCGCAAGTTTAAAAGAAAGGAGGATTGATTTGACTTATAAAAATAAGTACGTTTTCTTTTTTTTTTCTTTTCTTCTCAAGTTATCGTTACAAAAGAAAATTCTAAGGAAACTTCGAATCAGAGTCCATTTTATGGAAAAGTAAAATAGGATCACTTACTTTTTTACGTAATTTCATTTTTTTTCCTCGATGAGGGCTTAATCTGCCAGCTTTCGAATTCTATAACAAAGATTTTAGATTCCTGTCCGGAGGACGGGGGGGGGGGGGGTCATATGCTTCCGGCTGCACTAACAGTTTTGACCACGGGCCGTCACTGAATCCGTGTTGTACGGGTCCTGAGCTATACTCCATCTGGAGTGCGGACTCCGCTTATAATCGCTGGAAAAATTATTTGCACTCCTCAGAAACACAATGATATTTAATGTTGCCAAAAGTTATATTAATTAGGAGATAAAGCGTAATAAAATCAGAACATCTGTTTCAGCTGTATTTTTAATAATGTAAAACCTATTGGACACCTTGCGAATTTGTCACCCATGGCGATTTTTCATTATTTGACGACTAACGTACATGTAAAGTTAATAAAAGCTACGGAACAGATAGGATAGCTTGCCACCCATGGCGACTTTTCATTATTTGGCGATTGACACATGCCTATTCTACAGCTTACGAAATATTGTAACAATAGATTAAAGCTGTTGTGGACTAATTGTATTTAAATATATGTAAAATTATGTGGCATACTTTTATGTCGCATTTTTGGGACACGTTTTTCGTACAATTTTCAATAAAGGAGGTGAGAGATAAAATGACATAGTCATTAATAGATGGAGAAAAGCTGCACAGAAAAATGCACAATTCCAACTGAATGAAAATTTCAAAAACTTATTCTTAGGTGTATTCAGCAGACGATAAATTACGATAAATTGCGCCAAGCATTAGAATCATCTCCTCAAAATCGCACAAAACCGTTTAATTTTTCGCCAAATTAAAAAGTTGCACATTTTAGTCTCAGAAAATTTCTAAATATGTTTCTTTTGAGTATAAAACATTTCATTCCTACTCTGATTTCCCATGCACACGATATTTTAATTTAAAAACAGCCTTACAAATAATCTAGACAAAAAAAAAATCGTTATTCTTTTATTTTTACTTCAAGAGTCTGAATCATTTAATAAACTTGCCGAATGTGGCAACCTAGATAAGCTTAAAAGTCGCTTTTTCCACTGTGGGGTTACAATTACGAAATGGCGGAAAGCAAAAATTAGCCTTTTGCGATACGTTTTTTATCGATATCTCCTAAAATAATTCGAATTTTGAAAAAATGGCTTCGAGGTGTCTCGGGAACTGTCATAGAAAATTTCCGTACAAAATTTGGTAGGTCTACGATCACCCGTCTGCGAGTTACGCAAGACACATTCAAACAAACTAACAGTTTACCCATTGTTTTATTAATATAGAAGAAAGATAGTTTTTATTTTGGCGTAAAATGGGCGTAATTCTAACTCATGCTTGTAAATTTCACGCGATTCTAGATACTTGGAATAGCTTTGTTGCAAAGGAATGAATGATTTTATGCCAAATCTGGCAACCATTATGTTTATTTTTTCAGTTTTTTATTAATATCTTCTAAAATAATTCGATTTTCGAAATTTAAGTAAGCTTAGCAGGTTCCTCGGAATTTTCCGAATCTGTGGGCATCTTAGTCGAAACTCAAATCCCTACGGTTTAGGAGGAGATAAGTCAACAAGCTTTGACAGCGCCAGCGGCCTTTACTTTTTTATAGAATAGAGAGAAAAATTTGATCTAACTATGAATACTTCTCGACTTCAATCAGCAACTCGTTTCGGTACAACGATAGATGCTGTATTTTCAGGAAAATTAGCAAATTTAGAGAGTAAAATTATAATTCACATTATAGTTACTACAAACCTATAATTTCATACATAAAAAATTATGATGACATTCAAGTACCTATTTCCAATGAATAATATGAATATAACATTTATATAATCTTTGTAAAGTACATTAATAATAAATATAATTAAATTATAATATGATATTTATTTTAAGTTAAAGTTTAATCATTTCAGTGATATGTGTCGTAAACGTCAAAGAAGTTTTACTTCAATCGCGCGTAAAGATTGCACACACATACACTTTTTTTTTTTTTTGTGTGTGTGTGTGTGTGTGTGGGAGGGGGGGGGTTCGTGGGGCTGTACTGTATAGGTAAGTGAGCAGTAATAAACCTTGAGGGACGCTTCATTTGCTTCGCACACAGGCGCTGGCTATGGTCGGCGCGGCTCTGGCTCTGGCCATACACGCAGAAATAGTTAAAAAAAGTTTAAAGCTGTATATAGGGCCACAAAAATGCTATAGTCAGGTTCTGGGTGTCATTTCATTCTTTAGAATTTATGATTCATTGTTTTCACATTTAACACATGCATTTCTCAACAGCACTTTTGTGAAAATAAAATATTGCTCTAATGTTGTATTATAGAGTAATAATGAAAATAACAAATTTCCATATCAAACCCACAATAGGAAAAGGAACATAAAATGTTTAGTCAAGTGACAAATAAAGAAAAAAAGGGAGTGTTTTTTAAATTATAATAAAGATAGATAGAAAATAAACAAAATAAAAAAATGCTAAGGACTAAAAATTAATAAATCAGTAATAAAATTCAGAAATATACATAACGATGATTAAACAATATCATTAAGAATCAAGACAAAGTGCACCCTCTCAATAAAGTATTCAAGTATAAGCGAAATTTCCAGTTTTATCTTTGAGAATAACTACAGTAGAGCCCCGAATATCCGCAAGCAGATGATCTGCCATGCTGATTATAGGCCAGTGCCTCCGCAAAATAATTTTTAATTACGAACCTAAAAAAAAATCCAAGCCAACAGGGGAAATAAAATACGCCCACAGTTCGAAAGCCTAAAATTACTGACCTTAACAATCTGAAAGCGCAAGTGTATGAATACACTCTTCTTACAGCTCTGTTTTTTTTTTTAAGTTTTTCTTAACAGTACAGTTCTTTTTTGTTTGTTTACAGTTAATTTTAATGATTTAGACGTTTTTCGGTTTATCCGCGGTATTGCAAGGATAATCAAGTCTTTACTGTAGAAAAATGCATAGTTTGACAGAAATACGAAAAATTATAATTGCACATAATTTATATTTTATAATAAATAATTTTTAATAGTTGAAACTAATATAGAAAGTTTGAATTTTATTCGAATAATTTTTTGAAAGGGTGTAGGTATATGAATATAAATTAAATACCAATTTATAAAAATGCTGAGTCTTGACACAAGCACACATACACAATCAAGAACTAAGACATTTGTTCGTTAATTTTGCATCAGGAAAATACTTGATAGAACAGAATGATTACAATCGATAGTGCAACTACCTGTAATGTTAAGGAGAGCTGCACTTTCGTACCAGTAGTATGCTTTTAATATTTATTTGTCATAGTTTAAATGGCATTTGTGATTAGATCGTCAACTTTGGAGGAGCAACAAGTAGCGAAAAGTTTTATGTTACAAAAAAAAAAAAAAAAAAAAAAAAAAAAAAAAATACATAAAAAGTGGAGTAATTCATTTGAAAACAGCGGACATATGCAGCACGGCTCTTGTCCTCACGTACCTCACCAAGTTTGAACAAAACTGCAAGAATTTGGTTTGAAAAGTTTTAGAGCACGCTTATAGGTTTTTGTTTGTGTGGACCCATATAGAGAAGAGATCTAGTTAAAACTTACAGCGCCCGGGGACAACTGAAGATTTTGTATCCTCACTATTTGCCGAAATGCAATGGGAAAGGTTTTACACACAAATGGTATCCCTTGGGTGCTGTGTACATCAGTGTTTGGAGTAATATGGGAATATATGGCTAGAGGCGGCCTAAGGGTACGTGGCACCCCCCACTGAAAACGTAAAGAAGGCGAATCCTTTTATGCTCTAGATCAGGGATGAGCAAACTACGGCCCGCGGATAGAATTTTAATTTGCCGGTTCGACGGAAATTAAAAGAAAATATATATTTATTTATTATATATATCCATATTAAGAATTATGAAGATGGCTTGAAAAAGCTGCATTTTGAGTTCGAACGCAGATTTCAAGATTTCAGTGCCATTCAAACAGAATTGGATATTTTTACCATGCCTTTCATCGTAAATTGTGAAGCAGTGAGGTCCGATTTGCAGCTTGAATTAATTGAGTTGCAATCTAACGATCATCTCATGCAGTTGTTTCTAAATATTCCAAAGTTAGTGTTTTACAAATCATTATCGTTTCCCAAATTTAATATCTCACGCTCAGAAAATCAGTGCTATGTTTGCTTCATTTTATATATGTGAACAAGTGTTTTCAACTATGAACTTTAGAAACAATTCTTTCAGAAGTAGACAGACAGATGAGCATTTAGCCTCGTTCCTTAGAATCAGTGCATCTCACATCGAACCTCAATATAAGGAACTTTTAAAAATGAAATCGCAATTTCATTCATCTCATTAACATATTTAAATTGTAATACTTGTATATTGTTTTTAAATTTTTAGAAAAATTTATCTTGGCCCGCCAAACGTTTTTTTTTTTTTTTTTTTTTTTTTTCCGATTTTTGGGCCGCGACCGAAAAAGTTTGCCCATCCCTGCTCTAGATCAAGATTTTCTGTTTTTGAGCCCCTTCGAAGATGGTGCCCCGGTGAGATAATACCGCGTCGGGCAGCCGCTGTATTTGGTACGGGGGGGGGGGGGAGTTTCTGCCAGTGATTACACAAAATTAGTTAACTAGATAAGTTAAGAGTTTTACAAATCATTATCGAAAGTAAGTTTCCCAAATTTAATATCTCACCCCCAGAAAATCAGTGCTATGTTTGCTTCATTTTATATGTGTGAACAAGTGTTTTCAACTATGAACCTTAGAAAGAATTCTTTCAGAAGTAGACAGACAGATGAGCATTTAGCCTCGTTCCTTAGAATCAGTGCATCTCACATCGAACCTCAATATAAGGAACTTTTAAAAATGAAATTGCAATTTCATACATCTCATTAACATATTTAAATTGTAATACTTGTATATTGTTTTTAAAATTTTAGAAAAATTTATCTTGGCCCGCCAAACGTTTTTTTTTTTTTTTTCCGATTTTTGGCCCGCGACTGAAAAAGCTTGCCCATCCCTGCTCTAGATCAAGATTTTCTGTTTTTGAGCCTCTTCGAAGATGGTGCCCTTTTGAGATAATACCGCGTCGGGCAGCCGCTGTATTTGGTACAGGGGGGGGGGGGGGGAGTTTCTGCCAGTGATTACACAAAATTAGTTAACTAGATATGTACAATTAGTGACTTTACAGTCCTCGTTTTAAGGGAACACCTGAAAAAATTCTTAAACTTATATCACTAATTCTAATTAAATACTTCTGGAAATAAAACTTCCTTAGAGGAATGTATGTAACAGCACCTTCAATAAATAATTAATTTGATGTTCGGTGTTGCTACGGTCATAAGGTTTCGTGAATGCATTTTGCAATGCGATTCAAGACGTACAGAGATATTGGGCTGCTTAAACTGAAAATTTTCAGGAAGGTAAAGGATGCAAGGTCAAATTTAAAGGGAATTTTTAAGAATACAACCCCTGCACTTTTTAAACCACTGGCCAATTGGCTTTTAGATTATACTTCCAATCAGAGAAAGTTATTTATGGAAACTGCAAAGAAAAAAAAATGGTAATGAGATTTTTTTTTTTTTTTTTTTAAGTAGTAACTGATTAATCTAAGAAAATTAGTAAAAATGAAAAGGAAGGAAATGTACTGTTAACGGATATTTTATTTAGATTCATATTCAGTATCCATCCAGTTTAATATGGGTTGCATCACTGTTTTTAAACAAGGCGACAGATAAAAAAAATGAATGGCCTACTCTTGAAAAATATTGCGTTGTTGCATTACAATACCTGATTGCATACAGTCTTTACTACAAGTGATCTGATAAAGTTCACGATGTATTGGATCAAACTCCCTACAGCTCAGATCTTGCAGTATGTAATTTTCATATCTTTGTATTGCTGAAGAATCACTCATTCACATATTTTAACACTTTCGCTGACAATCCCATGCCATTGCGTGAGTCATGAGTGTAAACCAAATTTCCTATTTTGGGAATAATTAATTAATTTTTCAAAAACACACAATTTATAATAAATATGTGAAATTTTTATTATTCACAACATGATTAGTTTATGATTAAAAACTACATACAGTAAAGCACCGTTTATACGTTTCTCATTTATACAACTTTTACATTTATACGTCGTTTTCGTGAAGTCCCCATTCATTCCTATTAATTTTAATGCAAAAATGTTTTGTTTATAAGCCATACAATTTCAGTTATATACCGTTCTTCACTTCTCTGAAAATTTCCTGTTTCAATCATCATTTTCTTAGTTAGGGAAAAACGTTTCCTAGGCAGAACATCTTATAAAGAATGTATGGAGGGATGTACCTTTATCCACCTTCCTTTAAACACATAATCGACTGACTATACTAAGAGTGAAAACACATTTCATGAATTTAATTTAATTTGTAGTACTGTAATTAATAATGAAAGACAATCAGATGGCTATGAAAGATTTTTTTCTTTTTATTCAATGTCTGTAGGACATAAGTCACACTATAATTGGTATGTATTGTGTATTTCTTTAATATTAAAGATATGCAGTACTTAAGCAATAACACAATAAAGGTATGATTAGTTTCACTTTTATGATGAGCATTTTATTTTTTTAAAATTTACTTATTGTTTTCACTGTACTAGTACCTGAAAAAAAACTAAATTATTAGTATTTACAGTAGAACCTCGATTATCCGAAGTAATTGGGACCGAACCTACTTCGGATAATCGAGAATTCATCAATGATCATCTAGTTTAATATGTAGTATTGTCATTGAACTGTTGTTATGACTATTTTAACTGTTAAATAAATTAAAATTATAAATGAAAATAAATTTATTTCTGAAACAAAAACATACAATGGTTTAACTGGAAGCTTCATCTGGTGTAAATTGGCCATCCTTTGCCGTGCAGCGCTATCCCGAAGTTTTCTTAAAAGCATGATTTCAGAGGAATCGCACTGCTCCTGTTGTTCCAACCAAAGAAGGCCTTTTAAGAAACATTCAAAAGCGTCATTGTTACTGATCGTATTTACTTCCGAATCATTCTCATCTTCATCATCATCTGCTTCTTTTCGAGATTTTCGGACTTCTGCTATTAAATCCTCATCATTGAGCAACTGGAAGCATGCATCTTTCACGTCACAATTCAACCAATCTGTGATTTCTCTATTCCCACAATTTTCAAAACCTTTCATTGGGCTAAAAAGGCTTGAAAACTCAGTAACACTAGCTTTCACAATGTCTGTAGCATTTTCATCTGCGCCAGTTGAAAAATTCGGCAAAAGTTTTCGCCAACTTCGTCGTTCGATTCTTACACGTTAGTTCGTTCGATTGTAGCAAAGATTCCCACGCGTCATTCATCATATGAATGCAGTCTTTGATATTGAGTTTTCCAAAACTCAATTATTGAAACTGCACCAGATTCAGAATCTCATTCAAAAGTAATTTTCTGATTGGGAAAAAAAAAAAAAAAAAAAAAGTGAAGAAGAAACTGACTTCGGTTAATGGAGAGTTTCGGTTAATCGAGGTTCGGATAATCGAGGTTCTACTGTATATAAATTTACATGAGTAGGTTTAAATCTGTAATGTAATGTAAGTTGTTTATTAATGTTTCAGTTATACGTCTTTTTATTTATAACATCGTTTTAGTTCAGTCCCTTGAAGGATGTATAAATGGTGCTTTACTGTATATAAAATTGACATAAGAAATTTGGCTTGTGTTCTGAATGTGTTAAGACTTGTCATAAGAAAGGTGAAAAGCTGTAGTATGTCAGTTACACCTCACTGTAATGAACAAATAGTGATCTTTTCTACTATCCTGGCCAGCTTTTTTCCGCAATGAATCCACAATTCTGAAACTGTTCCATAAGTTGGACATAATGCTGTGTAAAATAAATAAAAAACTTTCTGAAAAAGATGTTACTTGTAACTTGATACGAAAGAATTTTTGGTCGAAACGATCGTATCAAGTTACAGGTAACATCTTATGTGTGTTTTTTCACAGTTTTTTATTTATTTTATCATTTAACAGCAGTATTTTGAGTGTATTTTCCGTTGTTTTGTTTATAAAGCTGTGTGTCACATTGAAGTCTCAGCAAATACTCACTTAAGACTTATGTTGTTTCCTCATGATTCACCACCTCATTCCATAATAACATTGGTGCTTTCTCATTTGGACTACATTAAAACTGAATACGGATTTGTTAAACACACTTGTAAAGCTAGTTCCACAACCATCTCAGTCTTTACAAATGTATATACAAGAAGGGGTAATTTTGTTTAGTTCTTTTCACGAAATTTAATGAAATATACATATTCTCTCAATTTGAAAACACCGGAGTATATAAGACAAGGAGTGTGATGTGCTGTAGTGCATATTTTACCAATTTTTTGTAAAGACTGCAGCAACACACAATCCCCTCCATGCATGCTACACCTCAGAAATTGAAGGCCAGGCAAGTGGGTACCTTTTTTTTGGTTGGATTACCTTTTTTTTGGTTGGATTATGCTTCAATTTACCAAGGGATCAAATCTAGCTTGCACTGCACACTCCCTTTAGGACCTTTAGTATACTTTACAGCTCACTTTTACATTTCTGTGTTCAACTTGAATTTTTTCCATTATTTTTTAAAGTTATTGGAAAAGGACCAAGAAAGTTCAGAATGGGACCCAAAATACAGTTAATTTCATGGGGTCCTTGGGACACGCAAATCTAAGATGCCTGCATGAACCCTGAGAAAATATTGTTTATACTATCAATGCATTAATAACACATTTGTCAAGTGTTTTTTAGGAACTTAATACCAAAATTTAACACTTCATCATAAAATTCTTAATCACAAATTTGTAAAATGAATAAACAATAGCGCAAATTAGAGTAAAAAGCTTTAACAATAAATAAATAAAACAACATACTATGACAGATAGAGTTACTTTAGCATTTTGCTTTGTTAAAAATTGACTGACATAGACTAATAAAAGTTCACACAGCAAGTTTGATTATGAATGTATTGAATCGATACTGAAACAAAAAAGAGTGAGATGGTTTGCCTTAAATTCTATTCAACTTCATAAAAAAAAAGTTCAAAATAATAAAATCAAAAATAACTTCCAAAAAAAGTTTAGAATAAAAGTATAGAAGTAATAAAATATTTTAAAGGCTAGAGTTATTTTAAAGGTTCACTAGAAGCTAACTTAAATAGTATTACGACATTTAAAAAACTTTTAAATTCTAAATTAACTATTTTATCTACAATTTTTATCAAAATACAAATTCTTAATGTGTAATTTATGATAAATATTTTCACTAAGAACTTTAAATACATAATATAAGCATATAAAAGTATGTAGTTACGGTATATACATTAAAGTACTCTTATAGTATTTAAAAATTGTATAACAATATACATAAAATAAGTTATTGACATCTATACAGAATATGATTCTGTGAAATGTGTATCACATCTGTGTAAAATAAAAGCTTTCCAACTTCAGAGAAAATAGCATTCTTACATAATCTTAGCATAACAACAATATTCATGACAATACTTCTTATTGACACATTTACTGAATTTATTCTGCAATATTGATTATCTATCATAAGAGTTATCAGAAGATATATGTAATATTTTGAGTTCTCATACTAATATTATTTTAGTCTCATAGTTGTATAATCTCTACATATATCAGAGTCTATTTCCCTGACTTTTTATCTGTGTTTTGGTCTTATTTTATATGTACTACCAGATTTAAATTTCTTTTTACTATTTACAATTTTCATTTATCACAACAATAAGGAAAGTGCTCTTGAGATATACTGATAATCTTAAACACTACAGTAAATAAAATATTTGAATGGATATTTAAGTGAACTATTTGTTCAGTAGAAGATGCAGTATATTCATTTTGGGGCTGTTCACATATGCACAAAAAGGGCCTTAAAATATCATTAGAAAAAAAAAATAGTAAAATTTCACATAGTTGAATATTTACAGAGCAATTTCACCTTAATTGTATTTCTATATCAGTTTGGTAAAAATAAAATACAGCCGAGAGCCAAAAATCTGCCGACCTAAAATCCGCAAATGTCCGAAATCCGCACACCTTCTCTGATGGAAATAATGAAATTCAAAGTCATCTGCCAGTGGTGAAAGTGTTGAAAAGTGTCTTGAATCCAAATAAATGTGATTCTGATGATGAAAACTTGCATAATAATAATAACATCCATTTGATAAAAGTTTAAAGTTAAGAGAAGAACAGCTTACACTTTTAGAACAGCAAAGTTCTGTAACAAAACAAGAATTAATGATAATATACAATTTGCAAAAATAAATAAAGAAAAAAAAAGAAAAAGAAGCTGAAATGTGAAAATATAAGTGAAATATTTTTGACTGTTTTTATTTCATTGTAATTGTATTCGACTTTTTTAAAATCAGAAATGTAATGATTTATCTTTTATGGCCCAAAATCCTAAAATCCGCACAAGCCATGGTCCCAAGCTATGTGGATTTCTGGCTCTCTACTGTAATAAATTGCTTGGTGACCTGATTTTGTGCTTTGTATGGAAATTGGTTAATTTAGTGTCAAATAAAGTGTAATGCAGTGACACTTAGTCATCAAGCAAGTGGTATGTGAATGTAGCACTGTCTTAAAATAATGGGACTATATTCTGTATCCGGTGCTGTTTACAGATCGATGTTTGTTTACATGTTTCATTTGGTGATCGTTCTGGTGCCATTGTGTGTGATGCAAAACAGGAGTGAAGCACCATGCTGGTGGTAGTTTTGACTGGCAACCATAAAGAAACGTGTATTGTCAGTTTGGGAATTTGAAATTGGTTCATGTTATGGATGCAAAGGAATGAAATATGTTATTGTATGAAAAGAAAGTGAGTGTGTGTTTGTTAAAAATATGATGTGAATATAAAACTAAATAAAAGAAAGCATGGTGGTTCTACGTCATAAGCCGGTGTGTGTGTTTGTTAGAAATGTAGTGTGAATATAAAACTAAATAAAAGAAAGCATGCTGGTTTTACGTTATAAACTGGTGGGTGTTAGGGACATTTCTGAGCGGTTAATTAAAAAAAATAAAGGTAAGTGCTCTTTTTTTAATGAATCTTTGCAATGTTTGAGGTTTTTAATGTGAATTTTAAATTGCTATTTAATGTTTTTATATTTTCTTTAGTGCTATTTATGTGCTAGTCTAATCATACTGACTTTATATGAGGTGTACAACTAAATTGTTTAATCCACTGATGTTTTTTTTTTTAGTTGAAAACGGGCCAGTCTTTGTCCAGTTTACATTAGCTATACAACTAGGTTGCTTAATCCACTGTAGTTTTTTTTTTTTTTTTTTTTTTTGAGTTAGCAACAGTCCACTGTTTGCTCATTTTAAATTACCTGTTGCTGAATTTTCAGATGTTTTTTAGGTTAAATATGGACGGTATATTTTGTCTTAATGTTTTTGTTAGCAGAATTTATGTGCAATTTTAATGTGTTAAAATTCTTTGCTTTGCTGTTAACACAAAATATTGTGCTAACAAGTAATTGTGCTTATCACAGAATTTTGAATGAGAAATATATGTGTGCATGGCATTAATTTATTTTAGTTTATTTCTGAATTTCATAAGTTGATTTCACATTGACTTGCACTGTTATAGATGAACATTTTAAAATATGATATAATTAAAGTTATTTCAAGAAATTTTTGGGATTGTTATTTAAAAATAATTTTTAAAGAGTTTTAAATTTTAGAGTGAATGAATGCACTGCAGAATCTCCTCTTTTGTTGTTAAATTTTTGACATTTGTTTAGCTACTAAAGCAAATGCTCGTTTCTATACCCAGAAAATAGTATAAATAATCTGTAAAATGGTTGAAAAGCACTAAAATAGCAGTTACTCAAATTATTGTTATGCTAAAATCAATGGTACAAACCCCATTCACAGTATTCAATATCAACACTCTCATCATGTCTGAGTACCACACGAGATCTGGTTCTGAAAGTTATCAATCTTCTCTTCACATTCTTCATTATCAAAATTGGTCTGGTTGCCAGTGCTCTGTTTGAGCCCTGTTTTGTCAAAGTCTATCTTGGCATATACATCCAGATCGCTTCCTTTTGGAGAATTCGAAAGTGAAGACAGCACGGCCAGACTTGCATCCGAATCATGTTTCTCTTCAAGATCCGGTTTCACATGGTTTGCTTTAAGATCTGATTCTGCAACACAGCTCTTCTCGCTCTTTAATGATGCAAAGAGCTGTAGCTTCTCCTTACTGGCCTCTGAAACATTGGCGTAGAAGTGTGAGGTAGATCTCTTAGGAGCAATGGGACGATTCAGTGATGAGGTCATGCTAAAGTGAGGGAGGGATCTCCAGGACATGCTTTTCGTTTTGGGCCATCTGGGGACTGGAGTTGGTATGTGGGTGTAGACATGGGAATAAGGCTGAGGATAAATTAGAGAGAGAAAAAAAAATTAGAACATTTTAGAATGCTTAGCTTTTAAAATATATATATTTTTTCAAACCTTTCCCTAAGTCACCAAATAGCATTTTAGTAATATTAAAGTTAAAAACAGTACCAACATACTTCCATTCAAAAAGCCTTTTAAGTGCTACTTGCACCCATCCTCAGTCGAAATTTGATCAAGTTTTACAACTGAGAATGCATGCAAGTAGCACTTGAAAGAATTTTCAAATAAGTTGGTACTGTTTCAAACTTTAATACTATGGATTAAGCTCTATAATTTGTTTTCTATTTAATTGGATTTTACTATTCAAAGTAATATTTAGTATAGTACCTACCATATTTTATAATTTTAATTTTAAAATTGTAACCAGTTATCAGAGGAAAAGTATCTTTATTCAACTAGCAGAAAATCAACACAGCTTCTTCTACTTAAACAACAAATTTTCACTAGCCAGCAGAACATACATTAAGACTATTTTCAAAAGCAGGGTTAATTTATGACAAGAAACGCAACTGAATTCTATTAAAAAATGTAGAACAATTAGCTTTTTTGCACCATAATTTAGTAATATTAAAAAAAAAGCCCCTCATGCAGTTTTCTTTACGTGAAACTAATGCAAATGATTGCTCCCTCCCAAGATAAGCACATAACACACCAGAAGACCCTGTTCAAGTGCCACCAATTCTGCTTAGAAGACCGAGCCTTTATCTGAGAACTAAGAAGTAGTAGTTGTTGCTGATATCTTGATTCTATTCTCTAAGATCACAAATACAGCTCTGACTTGATTTTTCACACATTAGTGAAAACTTGTAGGTAATGCCTTGCAGACCCATTTTATTAATGGACTTTTGTTGAATGATATGTCGATTTGAGAAATTTCTGCTTCTTGAACCTTGATTATACCAAATGTCAGAGAGATGCTAAACCTCGTATAAAATGAGTAATTGCTGCTTCTCGCTTGATTTGGAGATCAAGAGGTAACATTCCTGCTAGGGCCTATCAAGCACATCATTGATAGCACCTTGTGTGACTAAAAGGATAATCCTCTGAATTGAGTTTCTTGAATTTTCCTTTCTTTTATAATTATTTTTGGGGGATTTTCAATTACATAACAGCACACACAGTCAGTGCTGCTATGATACATTTAACTAAACATAAAATAAGGAAACTATTTAAGCTTCTTATATAATTATATGCAATAATTATTTTTATATACAATTTCACTTGGTTTTCTTTTGCACCCCTACACTTCCTTTTGCCTGGGTGGGGGGGGGGGGGGTTATCACACCCCAGTTCAGTGGTGCACCCAGGATTTTAGTTTAGGGAGGGGAACTGTGCTACAAATTCTGCTGAACTCTGTTATAGTGACCTTGATTATAGTTATAACTCTCTTATAACATAAAATATTCTGTGCCACTTGATTTGACCATAGCACACAAGCATGAAATGACATGCACACAAGCAATGTAACTAGTTATAGTCAAATATTTGATCTTTTCAATATCATTGAGACCGAGTTTAACTCTGTTTTTGTACACTAACTGTAAGTATTTATTTAAAAACTAACATTTTTAAATTTTTTTTGTAAAAATCACTTCAGAAATAATTTAAAAACAATTAAAAAAAATTAATTCATTAAGGAACAATTTTCAATGCTTTTCACTTCTCACTTTCCATCTTTAGGGGATGCTTGAGCTCCCATAGCCCATCTCCGTGGGTGCACCTATGCTCAAGTTACAACAATGGTAAGTAATAAAATCACAAAAATATTATAAAACAACTGATGCCAGTAAAACATACTTGTTGCATTGGGCCCTTTTCCTTCTTTAAGGGTACTCTCTCTCCATGCTCCACTCTGTTGTGACTGTCGAGTCTGGCATAGTTTGTAACTTGATCTACACAGTTATTGAAATGAAGGGGGCAATCATCAGCAGAGCATCCCATCTTCTGAGTGGGCTTGAAATCACAGCAGCAGTGGACACAGTTCTTGGGATGCCCACCATTGTCTAGGACATTGCCATACTCTGTCTGCTTGGCACGATCAGAATAAGTGACAGCACTAGCATTCTTTTGAACCACGCACATATTGAGGGAGCAAGTTCTGCATGAGCCGCATGTTGTCTTGCAAAGCACTTTGTCATTGAGGTAGTGCTGTTTGGAGGCATTGATACATGTGCCTATGGCACAACACCGGGGAAGAAATTTCGTACCACCGTGGAATGTACCTAGAGGTGGCAAACCCTTATTACTCTTCTGTGCCAGTAATTCCATCTGTGTCCAGCAGCGACGCTTCTTCTTGCGTGGGCGCATCAGACATGGAGTGGCCATTGGGGCAGAGGGTAAAATGCGATGCCCATTCACAATTGATTCTCTGTCAAAACCCGGCTCATGCTTTTCTGAGTCTCTTATCAAGAGACTCCCCGTGCCATTACTTTCAGAATCTCCAATGATGGACGAGTGTGGTTCAGTCTCCTCGCCATTTCCATTGCTCACTGCTTCACTATCGGAGCGAGGAACAAGTAGACACTCCTGCAGGGCATTGAACAAGGACTCAGCCTGTTTGCACTTGAAGGCATAGATACCTGGACCTGTAGAGCAACGTTTGCCGCATTCAAAAGAGAACAGTTCCGTATCAAAGCCATAACGTCTAAGACTTTGAAGGGGCCATATGATGGGGGGTTCCCCTCTCTGATACAGTACTAAATCAGTGTCTGTTACTTGTATGTAACAAGATTTAATATAATGTCCATCTTCATCAATATTCCATACCTAAAATTATAAAAGCAATTTTGTCTTACTTATTAGTATGTAACTGTATGAGAAATTATGAAAGTAAATAAAACAATCTCAGTAATGTATTTCTTTCAGTGATTGTCCTTAGAGTAGTATTATGAATGCAACTTAGTAAGCCCCTGACTGATGCTGCATTCATCATCATTGATGAAATTTATGGAATCCATTTAAGAAAATACTGTATACAGTAAAAGCTTGTTTATCCAGTATTCAAGTATCTGGAAAGCTCAACTAACTGGAAAGTTTTCAGTTCCTCCCCCCCCCCTCTTCCTTCGTCTGGTGACCCTCAGCTGTTCAAACTTTAAATGAAACACAACATTTTACAGTTATTCTGAAAAGGTAGTATACAAGGGCGAGAAAGAGGGGACTGACTACATTTGGTCTGCTCAGAGGCAATAGTATAAATTCTAAACAAAGCAGAATTGTTTATTTAACTGTGTGACCTACTTTCTCCCATTCTCATTTGAAAGATTCAAGGATGTTATCTCTATAAAAGCTCCAAAGGAAGAGGGTTTGGGTGACAGAGCCATTTAGCCACACATACTTTCGATTTATTTGTTTTTTAATAGTCCTTTCAATCTGGAGGAGTAAAAGCAACGAAGCTTTAGAAATTAGATAATTTTATTATTCTTTTCTTTGTTTCAGTGATACAAAGGTATTATTTCTTCTGTAAGACAATTCTATTGTATAAACATCAACATTCTGAGGAAGATTCCTCCTACCCCATTGCCAGCAAACATCAGTTTCCTTCTTTATTTTTGCAAGCTCAATTTTCAGATTTTTTAAATATTTGGCAATCGGCATTTCCCATACTTTCCAATAGTTGAGTTTTTAATTATTTAATTATTCCCTTGTATTTCAGAATCACACCATGCTTTCACTTTTAGAAAGCCTTTGTGAACTGTTCCTAAATTCATTTTTACTACACTTAAATTTCAGAATTTTGGGATAAAAAGGGGTCTTAGGTGCATCCACAGAGAGAGTTATAGGGGCTGAAGCCCCCCCTCAATGCTAAGTTTGAAGAAATAAAATTAAAATATTAAAAATAAAACTTTGTTGCTTAATTAATGAATTAAAACATTTTAAAAATTGTCTTCAAATTATTTCTAGTTTTTTTTTTAAACAAAAGAAAGATTGCTTATTAGATAAATACTCACAGCAGGTGCAGAAAAATATCAAAACATGCACAGTCTGTCATGTAACCTAAAATAATACATGCCTGGAAAATCCTTAAACATGCGAATATGGGGTTTTTATCTTTTCCCAAGGCTGTTGGGGTTCTGTATTCTGTTCACACTACAGTTAAGGTACTGAGATTGCAACTAGGACATTGCAATCACTGAAATAAAAGAATTTTTTTTTTTTTATGTACCAAATTTTGAAAAATCGATGGCATTTAAATATATATATATCAGGTTGTAACGAAAGTTTTCTGCCATATCTGCCTGAAAAACTAGCTTCTAACTCCTTAGATAACTGTTTTTGAACTTTCGGTACCAAACCTGCACAGTGTCACATGATACAACAACAGTAATTAAAGCTGTACTCATAATTCGTTGATATTATGTAGCTGACTTTTTGCAACACAACTGGAAGTAAATGATGGTTCTAATCCTCTAGAGTGATAGTTCCATTTGAGACACCTGATACTTAATGATAACTATACTTTTTACAGATTTCACAACACAGTGTTATAAAGTAAGCCTCTTTCTTTCAAATGCCAAAAATCGTTTGACAAAATATGAGCAAATACGCCAACGAGAACTGTGTGCTGACGATGTTTGCGGTGGTGGGAAACTTTCGTTACAACCTAATATAATTCTGTGCTTTTTCTAAAGTAATTTGTGAATCTCTTGTGGTCAATTTTTTTATATGCCTGACTGGATATGTGGGAGAAGGAAAAAAAAAAAAAAAAAAAAAAAAAAAAACATGCCCGCCTGAAAATTTTGGACAATATCTGTCGGGCAATAGATTATTTTGATCCTGACTGACAGATAATATATGATATAGAGTTGAACTTGCCTATAACATCACTGAGAGATCTGATAACTATTATGATGCTATGACCATGGACTTGCGGTACACAATATTTTGATATTAGATCACAGTGAATGAGTTTAACAGTATTTGTGAGCCTCGCTAAACTAAAATCCTGGGTGCATCATTAAAAAGAGTAGATTTAAAAATCTATTTTTTTTTTTAATTTTTAGCACCTTTCTTTGTTTCAACTGTCAGTTTAATTATTTTAGTAAATGAAAAACTGGGAAAATTTATTAATAAGCAATAATAGAAGTTTTATAAGTGTTTTTTTATTATTATAATAATTAATAAAAGCACTAAGCAAAGTAATTTTTTGTTAATTTTCAGACAGTTAGTATAAATAAGTTACTACTAAAAATTAATTTTCAAAATATGAATAAATGTAAGTTAATGAAACATCAAAACATACTTTGCAGACAAAAAACAATACCTGTGTACAGGGGAAGTCGGGCTACAATGAAACAAAATTTACTTTTTTTTTTCTCCAGTTCACAAATTTGCATCTAAAAAAATAAAATTTTCCCATCTAAATGATTTTTTTTTTTTTTGAGTTTGTAAATAACATCTTCATATTCAAAAAATTGCAAAAGGTAAATGTCTGCCAGTGTTTCATATTGCCCCATATACCAGGGTACAATGAACCACTTAAAAGCAGTTCACAAACATTCAAATAATATGAGTCAAAATTCAAATTTTGGCTTATTTGTTTTATGTACAGTTATAATAAACATAAGTGAGAAATAAATATGAAATTTAAATGGAAAAACAAATTTAATTACACTGTCATGGCTTGTGATGAAAACATAATACTTTTATGAGAGGTTAGCCAATAGTTTTTCATTTTACATTAAATTTACTTAAATTAAAAAAGTAACATTATTTAACAGAAGTTTTTAAAATTATTAGACTCTTAATGCTATTGCAGCTATTTTGCAGTTTTTTAATTCATATGTCTGGCAACACTTTTAAATTTGTCTGAAGTTGTACATGCATACTATGCTCTTACCCATAGCAGATGCAATGAGCTTTTAGCCTCCTACGTGATACCTGTCTTTTAATTTTATGTTTTCTTTTACGCCAAAATTATTCAATTCTTTTGTTACAAAGGAACCAGAAAAAGAAATAATAAAAAATGCAATGGCTTCAAAAACTTTACAAATCAGCTAATTAAATTTCAAATGTTCTTCAACTTCAAAATTTGAAAAGAATATCCTAATTAATATTTCTTTGTTGTTGAACTTTGAATGAAGGCCTTAGTGTGCATTTTATTATTTGACAAAATTAAAAAACATCCTGACAAATAGATTTCTGGATGTGATAGTGAAAATCCATAAATGATATGTAATCTTAAATTTTAATCAATGGCTACTCCTCAGTTGATCGGAAATATGAGGATATGTAGAATAATTTCATGTGTGGGTATTTTTTCCTTGAGATAGTCTGTTATTCTGATTCAGTTTCGAAAGGGCTTTTGAACTTGTTACATCAATGACATAGATCTATCTCACTTATGAAAACTCGGAGCCATGTTAGGAAGTACTTTTATTTATTTTCTTCAACGTGCAATTATTCACTGTTATTGTTTCTAAAACAACCAAGCCACAAGATATGATAACAAAATCTAGAAGCAGCAGCTATTGAATTCAAAATTCTTCTTTACTTAAAAATACATTTTTAAAAAATCTTCTAATTTACATCCCCCCCCCATTTTTCTTTTAAAAGAGGATGAAATGAATTTTCTGCCATTTGTCAAATTATCAAAAAGTTATGAGAGATAGAATTAAAGATGCAACAGTTTTAAATTATTCTATGAAAACTTTCGTCAAAAGTAATCTTTAAAATCTGCAAATTGTGTTACATAGTTAGAATAAACTGGTTTTTTTTTTTTTTTTTTCTCTCCTCTATCCAATGATGGAAATATCATTTTATTGCAAGTGTAATTATTATGAATCATGCAAGAAAAATGCCAAAAGTCACATAAAACATAAAATAAAATTCCAGATTTGAATTTTAAAAAATTGCTTTGTGTGTTAGGAGCTGTCCAGATGAAGCCCTATACAAAATTTGCTAGATCTGCAACCACCTGTCTCAGTGCTATGCATTCAAAAGAAAGACATAAGAAGATTGGAGGCCACAAACCAACATAGCCAGTCAGTCTGCTACAAACTTTGTTTATTCTTGGATTTTATTATACAAGATTACATTCTGAAAAAAAAATCTTAAGCACAGAAGTAACATTATAAAATGAGTTCTCCATTTAGGATAATGCCATTTGTGAAGCGACATTTTGAATTTTTTTCAAGACATTTATGAAGAGACATGATCAGAGACATTTTGAAATTTTTGGATACATGTAAAAACTTTTTAAGTACAAATAGTAGTATAATTTTAAAACTTGAGAAGTGTCAATATTAAGAATAAAATGTTTTTTTCTCCATTATGAACAAATTTATAACAAAATAAATGAATCTTACATGAAATATTGGTCTTGAAGTATCTTCTACTACAGTTCTAGAAGACATTAATCTTGATGAAATACAACCCATGATACAATGGATAATTGAACCTAAAAGTAACAATAATAAACAATAAAGTTTTGAACCAAAATAAGCATTATTAACTTGTATAAACAAGCAAGAATAAAACAAAGAATTAAATTAATAAACTATTTTCATTTGAAATACCAGTCAATTTTCACTATAAATATATCATATTTAAACAGTAGTAACTCGGAATATATAAATATATATTTTAATTGCAAAGGCCCTTGATTATGCATTTTTAGCCTCCATGCATCAAAGATGTATGAAATAAGAACAAAAATAGAACTACAATATGAACAAAACAGAAATTAACTTCATTACAGGCCTGCAAATAAAGTGGAAAATCGAATAATATATGATTGCATTTAACAGGATAATAAGCATGAAAGAAATTTAGTCGCAGGCGATGTCAACTGCATCAACTCTTTAGGCCTGCAATATCGACAGTAAAGGGTTTATTCCTTCAACAAGGAATGTTTTAATAAATGATCTCTGGTCCATCTCAAACCTTTGGTTAAACTAAGTGCACAAGGAACTATCATATATGACAATGCAGTACAATAAATATGAACATAGAACAATAAATTTCTGCATATTGAATGTGGTACTGGTAATTCCATTGTGATAAATATAACATTTGTAGCTGAAAAGGAACATGCTTTTAATGACTGATTAGTTAAAAATTTAAGATAATTTTTTCAATTTTAAAGTTACGTATATATAAGATTGTATATAAGAACATAATAGTTATTTTTAATTTCTCAGTAAAATATGGGTCATTTTTGTTTTGACTAATATAGTATTTTAATGTTACATTAATCACAGGTCACAGCTCTTAAATAATCTAAAATGACTGGTAAAATGAAGAACTGTTTGAATAAAAGAATCTAAAATGAAGAACTGTTTCTATAATCATGATACTTGGTTTATGCTGAAAAAAATTCTGTTAACTTCATTTTTATAATCAGTTATTAAAAAAAGTTTCAGTATATTTAATTTTATTGCTCTTGAGCTGTAATGATGATAGATGGAAAATTAAGATTTGTTAATTTCATAACAAATTAAGTCTAAAGATTACTTTACGTAACACAAACGAGCAGACTAGCTTGGATGTAATGGTTTCCGTGTTTTTTATATGATTCAAAATTTTCTGTGTAATTTGAAACATTGGCTTGTTTTCAAGAACCTGCTGATAAATCCTCGTCCAATAAATTGGATAACACAATGGCAGTTTTCACTAACACAGAGAAAAGAAATCATAAAAACCAGCAGAGGAGTGAAAATTAAACCTTTTTAAGACACCGGCTTCCCTTGATTCCCTGTGCTTTGATGGGTTGTTGTTTCGTGAGAGTTTAGCGATGTATATGACTGCTCTGTGATAAGCCTTTCATTTGTGTTGTTCCTTGCATATAAGTGGATTTTTAGTCCACAGATCTCCAGCTCAGCTCAAGAAAAGTAAGGAAATCTTTGATGGTTTTGATTTGAGAGGTTGGTTGATTGTGACCCTAAGGGGCTGTCGTCTCGAATATTCCGAAGTCTTTGATTGCTTCGTAACACGATTCTCGAGAAAAATCATGCAGTTGTTTTGGTTTTCTTACTGTGGTTGGTTGAGTTGTTATTGTGAACACGTATATCGGAATTGTGTACTTGGCTCACAGACCGCTTTTAAATCCTCGTCAGTAAGGCAACAAAAGGGTGGGGATGCCCCCCGTGGGGTCTTTCTAAGGGGTCCTAACCCGTATTTACGCTAAGTTTCGGAGAAAACCACGAAAACTCCGAACGGTTAGGTCGACGGACGCGCGATGGGACCCGAACCCGGGACCTTCACACTTCACCCGTCTACAATTTTCAGTCACATAATCACTGCATCATGGTGAAGCTAGTTGGTTGGGACTTGAGCCAGCTGCAGCTGAGGTCGGCAGTAAAACTGTTGTCTCCATGTGCTAAACAGTTATTTGGTTTCGGTTTCGTTTTAATTCATACATGTAGTACGAAAGGTAGTGTTGTATTCTCGATCTTGAGAGAGAGACACAACTCAACTCTCGACTCTACTTTCTGGTTTTAAATGAATTGGTCATGTTTACTGTTTTCGTGTCGGCTTCTTTGTCGGCGACTTAGCTTGTCGTGTAGTATATTAGATTTAATGTTTTCATTAAAAACCTGGTAACTAACTGGGTTATGTTTATTAAAATAATCGAAATAGAAAATCGAGACCGTAAGTCCTCTTTTTGACAATTTTCCCCCTATCGATCAATTAGATATTAGAGTAGACCATATGTTCTAAAATGAAATTGATCAAAATATCGGCATTACTTAAATTTTCATTGCAGTGAATAACTGAATAATTACTGCTTTAAGGCATATTATCATTTTCTATATAACTGCAGTAACGGAGACCGTTATTGGATAAAATTTTACATCTAATCTTTAGTATAAAGTAGTAAGTAGTGTGCCCCTGACGCTATGCTTATGCCTTGAAGGAAAAATAAATTTTTAATCTATTGAAAGCTTTAAGGTTGTACTTCAACGAAATAAAATCCCTCTCATGGTCTATGTACACGAATGAAAATAATTTAATTGCTCCACACAGCAAAAATTTTCAAATAATGACACATCCTTATAAATTTTTTATTTTTAAGATTTTTTTGTGAAAGTTTTACAATTGATACAGGTTTATTTGTTTATTGCAATGTATAGCACAGCTTGCAAAGGGACATTCAAAACATTTTGAAGTATAATTAGTTTATTCATATTTTATGTACCAAAATCCCATGTTTTTTAAAAAGTATATGTGACTCTTAAAATTAGATACAATTTTTTTTTTAAATACGTTAAATAAGTTAGAGAAAAAAAAAATGATTTTTCAAATTTTATTTAAGTCCACAAAACCTGTTGTTTTTTAAATTAAATTTCTCATTAATATTTCCTTCTTGTTGAAAGATGAAGGAGTACATCTTTTTAAAGTTAAGTAGGGGGATTTTCAAGCACATCTATTGATGTCTGTTTCATCTGTATACTTTTATCTTTTTGCAAGAAGGTAATCACAATACAGTATTTTCAACAAATTATAACTTAATGTAGTTGTAATGTTTAAAAAAGAAATATTAATTAGTAATTTTTTAATATATGGATTTTGTGGACTTAACATTTTTTTTTTTCAAATTTAATTTATTTTCTTTTTATTTAAAGATTTGAATAGATTAACCCTCTGAGCATCTTGGAAATGGGCAAATAATGTAAAGTTATTTTTACATTGAAAAATTCATGCACCTTTAAACTTATAAAAAAATAAAATTTTCAAAGGAAGATTTAGAATTATTAAAAAAGAAGCTCCTAAATTACATAAAATCTTTAATATCAAAACATATTATATACTTTGTTATAAATAATTTAAATTATAGATGCATTGCAGTGAAAACTAGAAAAGTGGATGGGATTTTACGTCACAACTGTTTGGAGGGATAAAACAATTATTTTCCTTCCAGAGTAAGTAAAGCCATAACTACAATTTTCCAAAGCAATTATATAGCTTTCATATTTCCTGGTACGCAAATTGCTTTTAAAAATTGTAATTGTTGCTCTGGCAGAGAAAAGAAATTTTAAATCAACTGTTCAAATTTCTCATATGGGCTTTTCATATGGAGCCTCATAAGGCTACACTCGCTTTCGTTCAGCTCCTAGTAAGGCTTACTTTTAAAAAGGCATAATCTTCACAGTCAAAACCTGAAGATTTGATCAGATAGAATATTACTGAACAGCATATTGTTCTGCAGCAACAGAACAATATGCTGTACAACAATACTTGTCTTAGCAACAGAACCATATCACTTCCATTTGCTGTTCAGAGAGAAAAGAAATGACTTATTTATCATGCTTTTTAATTTGACATAATTTTACTTCATGTTTGTCAATTTCACATGATTTTGCATATTTGGAAAAGCTCTTTTGTTTTCCAAGAAGTAGTTCTTTCAAAGAGTAGCAAAGGCATGAATGATTTTATGCTGGCAAAAATTGCCAAACCTGATAGTCATGATGCTTTTGTTTTTTTTAAGTTTTTTACAGGGTGTCAATTGATTTAAATAAGTGATTTTGATCATGATTTAAATCAATTGATTTTTTAAAAATCATTGATTTAAATCTATGGTGCACAGCTTCTGTTTAATGGGCCGTTATTGACTCATGACACGTGTTCCATTTATCCACCAACCTAATTGCACTTTGTAAAGGAATTAATTGTGAATTAATAATTTCAGATTTGTTTTCAATTGCCATAAACATCGCAATGGAACAGAAAATATTCAGTTATAATTTAATAATAGACTTTTATCTGTATGTGCCATCATATTTACAAAAACTTTTATTTGATAATTGAGTGATTTCACAGTATTGTGATCATGATTGTATGTCATGTCTGCAATAAGTTTGATTGGTCATAACAACATGAAAAACTGAATTAAATTAATCAATTTTTTTTTCAAGCAAAGTAACATACTATTTACCAAAAAAAACCACCTAAACTGAATTTTTTGTTTAGTTATGATCCATCAAGCTTGCTGCCGACATGACATGAATGCTCGCAATACACTGAATCACCCAATTGCCTTTCCTATGTGTGCCATCATATTTTCAAGAACTTTAATATACAAAGAATAAACCTAAAAATACATATTAGTTTGCCAGGAAAAGACAGCTCACATCACTGAATATGCCATTTAAAGCTACATATGTCTTTCCCGAAGTTTCTTGCCACAGTTCTGATCTTTATTAGAAAGTAGGTGACTTCTGAATATTGGCACCCCTTGGAAACTGCTAGCAACTGCTGAGGACTTTCAGAACCACAGATTTAGTGTGCACGCACACAGTGGTCTTTTGTCATACATCAGAATCGAACCTGCAGTTATGTGTCTTAAGGCTCTTGTGTACTAAATTCGGAAGTCGATCGCCGTAATGTTATTCTATGGGGAAAATGGCCTTCACTAGAATTCTATTTCGAAATGAACTATTGCATATTTTTCATCCATTCTTTTTTCCTCTTAATCTGAAAACACTGATCTATATTTTTAGTTTAACAGAACTTGCCTAAAGTTAAAAAAGAAGTACGTTAATTACATCTGAAAATAACATGAAAATTTCAACGACAGCTACTTTCAGGTTTGCCAGGTGATTGCAAGAAAACTGTGCTATTCTGAAAGATTTTAAAACGAACAGATGTTAGCAGAGACACTTCTCCGTAGTTACATGTTTTTTTATTCTATTTATAAATTTAAAATATGCTGAAAATTTTGATTTTTATGTACCGTAATTTATGGAAGAAGTGCCGCACCCGCGAAAATGAGCCTAGTTAGCTAGAAAATCACCAGAAACACCGCACCCGGCATAAATGCCGCAGCCGCGATCGTTGGTGGGGGGGGAGGAGGGCGGGGGATGATCGTGGTCAGAAGAAGTCAATGCCAGATAAAATTCAATTTCTAAAATAATTTCTTAATTAACAATAAATAAATAAATAAATAAAAAATATGTTGCATTACTTATACCTAATTTATTAGAAAAGCCACACGGTAAAAAAAATCTTTTTTCTCCCCCTTCCCATAGAATGTTTTAAAGTATTTACCGCTATTTTACGAAGCTTACAATTTCTATTTTCAAATAATCAGATATCAGTGTTCATATTCACAAAGGCGAATTTATAGAAATAAAAAAAATAAGTTCTAAAAACCTTCTTGTATCCGCACAAAGTTCGGACAGACTACCAGGCGCCATTAAAATGAAAACAGCAATCGATGTGTGAGAAGAGGCTCCAGTTAAAAGTAAACATTTTTCCCCTGCGGATGGCCAGCTGTTGATTATGTAATGAGCTTGCATCAGCAAATTGTTGTTTTGAACTGAATGTTGTGTAACAACACTTGATCGTTCTATTTATTTATTATTTTTGATATTTATAACATTGGGATTTATTTTAAAAGCACTCAGCATTTCTTGAGCATACCAATTAGTTGGCAGTGTTTATTCGATAGAGTTTTCCTGCACAGGGCGCAAAGCCGCACGGCGATAAAAAAAAAAACTTTTAGATTAACTTTATTTTTTTTTTTGGGGGGGGGGGGTGAGGGAAGGGTTAAACTCGCACCGGGCGCAACATAGACTAAATTTGGCTGAAATTCAGTATTTTAAGAACAATAGAGGTTCATGTGAAAAACGGGTGCATTTAATAGAGGGTAGTGCACTTTTGCGGTATTTTACAGAACTTTAACCCTTTAAAATATGTATTCAAAACTTCATTACAATTTAATTGTAGTTCTAAAATGTAGATGTAAAAGATTTACAGGGCATGAAATTCATTTTTTCATAGGAGGGGAGTCTCCCTACCAACATTTATGAATAGAGGGGAGTTGAAATTTTTGGGAGGGAGGGAAAAAAAAATCAAAAACCACTCTAAATCATTAAGAGCACAAACATGATAAAATAATACTGAAGGAATACAAGTCAAACATTCAAGATAACTATGAGAATATTTATTTTCATCGAAAGAAAGCAAAAGATCGTTTACATACGCCTCTTTTTCATATTTAGCCAAATTTTGTGGCAACTTAACAATTGAGTTTCATTTAGTTTTTCTGGTCCCAATTCTGCAATTCTCATTAAAATGTCTAGGTTTTTATTGTTCAGTGAGTTTCGGAACTTTGATTTAATTCTGTTTTGGGTACTAAAGCCCCTTTCACAAGGAACACTTGTAACGGGCAGCACAAGAGCAATTTTTATAATCATTGCAATTATTGGAAATGTTTCACTATATTCCCTTAAGAATTTTTCTGAAAACTTTCCAAAATCTGACAAGTTTTCATTTTTTGCCACCTTTTTGTATAAGGTATACTCTGCCATTGCAGTGTCAATTTCCACTTCTGGACAAAATTGTTTGACTATATCTTGAATTAAAGTATTGCCAAAATCTGTTTTTGCTCCATTTGCATTGATTGCAGCAGGTTCAATGCACTGAAATTTCAAACACATATCGAGAGTTTCAGGAGGAAATCTTCGATCCATTTCTTCTATTAAGTTTCCGATATAAGTGGACTTCAAGTTATCTATTCCTAATTTTTGATTATTGCAGGAATCAGTGAGTTTATTTTTACGAAATATATTTCCCTGTAGTTCAGAAAAAATAATTTCCTCGTTTGGACCACGTGTCACTTGCAGCTCTTCTAAGCTTTCTTTCGTAGATTTAATCATATTGGTGACACTAGAAAGCACCAAATTTTCACTTTGTAAAAATTTGGATAGTATTGTAAATGGTTGGAGTATATCCATCATGATGTGAATGAGAGCTACAAAAGAAAATTCAGAAACTAACTTGAGAATTCCTTTTGCTTTTGCAGCATCCCCTGTTTTTAGACTAGCATCATGTTCCAGTGCAGCTCTCAATGAGTCAAGGGTTCTGAAAACGACTGATACACAAGGCCCCACTTATAAGCCTTTTGTATTTAGATTTCTTAAGCTGCATTCCGAGTTTTAGAAGCAACAAGTTCATCCGAAAATTGGGGAAATTATCAGAAACGGGAAATGTCATTGCAAAAAGTAAATTTTCTGGAAATTTTGGGAATTTTTCAGGGCGGGAGGCTGCCGCATCAACAATCGTTTTCGGCAAGATTTTTAAATTTCGGGCGCGATTCCAGCCATCCCGCCCTGAAATTCAAGCCCTAATTTACTTCTTTTTTTTTTTCTTTTTTTTTTGCTTAATTGAGGAGACATCGGTTGGATGTATGAAGCCATCCACTTTAGAGCACCAGACATGGACCCATCTCAGGGTGCTCTGACTTTCTCCAAAACTGAATCAAAGATTAAACCTCTTTTCTATGGGGGTATGTTCGCATTCTGATTCGCTACACTGTGATCTGTGCACGCTAAAGAGTAAGTGTCGGTGGTAGCGTCATCTTTTGAGAAAATTATCACTAAACGAATTTTTCGATTTTTCGTTGAAGATCGGCCTAAAAAAATTAAAAATATTGTAAATGCCTGCACTTACTATTTTTGAACTTTTAAACTCATAAACACCGCGGCGTTTCTTCCACAAATTACGGTAACTTTACAGGCTGTAAAATTGCAGTTTGGCGTTGGAGTTTCTTCAAGAATTCCTTCCCCCTACAGTTGAAGTGATTGATGACCAGGCAACTCCAGAACTGTGTGGGCGGTTGTGAAGGAGAAAATCGTACAATGGAGGCACACCAAGGCAGTGCTAGACTGTTCTTACGTTTACAAAGGGGGGGGGGAATTGCACTTTTCTGATTTCCTTCATTATAGACTGTGAATACAAACGCTTGATAAGTGAATGTAGATAATTGTTTTTTTATTTTTCTGAAAATAACTTCTTTCAGTCTTCACATTTTAGCAAGGATTCATACTTTAGGAAGTTTTTCAATCATTACAGTACATGGATACGTGGACAACAAACGTATGAATGCATATGTCTATATATATTCTCAAAATGAAGGAATGGTTTTTAAAAAGGAAACATGGAGATAATGACAACGGTTACTAATCATTAAAATTTCCCCCCCCCCCCCCCCCCCCCGGTTCTTTCAATAAGATAAAATTAAAACAGACTCTCCCCGAAGAAGGAAAAGGATATCGCTAGTATTTTTCATAGTTTTCATTTATTCTATTTTGTCATGAATTATTTTGGTTTCTCAAAAGAAATACGTCATCTGTTTGCAAATGTATAATTGTTTCATTGACAATTTATCCTAGATTAGAGTTTTAGAGATTTTTTCACCAGTGACTGTAAGCAATAACTGTATGCATAGGTACAGAAGAATTTCGGATCTGATTTTGCTACCTGAGTCGTTTTATTGAAATGTGCTGCATGTAAAATTTTAATTTTGTGTATGTTATGTATTTTTCATAGTTTTTATTTATTCTATTTTGTCATGAATTATTTTGGTTTCTCAAAAGAAATACGTCATCTGCAGGCATGAAAGAGTTCTGCTTTTAAGCGGAAATCCGCTTTTTTCAATGTCTTTGAGGCTGTTTCTGAGATCGATGCAAAACCGTCAAGAAATCGCGACCGAAAAATGTGGGGGGGGGGGGAGCGGAGCGAACGAACGCCATTTTTTCTCCTTCACAGTAAACCATGCTGTAATCAGAGACTAAGTTCCTAAGCCTACACATCGTATCTATCACCCTAAATTATTGGTGTAGCGGAATGGATAAAGGCATAACTTGTGCCAATCGGCCGAATGACGATCGCGCAGGTTGAAAGTAGGTCACGCCTTACTGTTGAAATCGCACCGGGGAAATTGCCGAAGTTGAATTACGGGATGACTGATAACGGCTGTTATGTGAACCAGGCGCGTAGCCATGAAAATTTTTCGGGGGGGGGGGGGATATGAACTTATATGTGTATAAATAGATGGAATTTCATCACTAATCCAAACATTTCGGGGGGGGGGGGATATATCCCGATATCCCCCCCCCCCCCTGGCTACGCCCCTGATGTGAACAACTTCTACTGCTACTTTTATTTGTCGTGTGTTTGGAATTGTACCGCACACGCTCTGAAACGCATGTGGGAAATTGCGTCATCAGTTTGTGAAGATGATCTTTTGTTAGTTAACCAAGATAACATTATAAATATGGATATTAATTTAAACAATGAGCATAAAGCTTGCTCAGTAGATGCGAGCGAAAAAAATAAATTTAAATTCGAGTGGTTGAATAAATCTATTAAAGTCAAACTACCGGCAAAAGTTATGGATCATGAAGAAGAAATAGAAATAAAAGTAGGGGATATATATATGCGATATAGATTTAGTAATAATTAGAGGTTATTTTATGAGAATTTAATGACATTACGTTTTACGACTCAACGTAAAAGTGTAGCAGTTAATGTTTCGTAGATGTATTAAATTAGTAACGTGTCTTCTGACCTTAAATTACAAGCCAAGAGCAAGCTGCGTTTAGTTTATTATTTTGCATCAAAATTTAAGTATAATTAGTACAGTAGGGAACCCGAAATCCGGAATGCTCGGGACCGGGCCTATTCCGGATTTTGGGATACCGGCTGCGAACTTTACCGATTTCCGGAAGTCTTCCGAGGTAAGCTGTAGCATAGGCCCTTCTGCGTTTTAGCGTCTATTATGACGTTAATTAATATTAACTGAAACTCTATTAAATAAAAACTTTTAAAATATGCACACGATTATATATCTCTGATTAAAAAAAAAAGAATGATCGAATAATACAGTATGTTAAAGATGAAGTAATCCATTAAAAAATTCGAAAGCTATGTTATGGAGCCGAGCAACGATTATTTCAGACGGATGACGATTGCTGCAACTAAATTGGCTGAAAATATGCAACTTATATAATCTTAAAATTTTACTTAACGTTTTTTCATACATAGTTTCCGATTGAAATAACTCATCCTACACCGCAATTCAGCGGGCTACGGAAGGACGGATAGAGCAGTTGCGCAATTTTCGGATCAACTGCCGCCTTTCCTCGGCCCGTTGATTTGCCTAGCAATTTATTACGCAACCCGCAACCCAACATTTCTTCACACATCTGCAGTTCTTTGAGAAGGGGGGGAGGGAAACAGTCATTAAGCAGACCAAATCCCGTTCATCTTTGTTTACATTTAACAGACTAGATGAATCATCAACACTTGAAGCTGCGTGCCTGTGTGTGTGCGTGCGTAAAGGACACATATTTTTCTCCCCATTAAAGCAAGTCGTTCTATAATAGCATAGAATCTATTTACGTTACGAGAAATCGAAAATTACCGCACAAGATCTAACAGCAACTCGCCGATCGCAAAGCAAAAAAAGGCGCGAGTAGACAGGATCGATCATTCTCCTGGTACGTGCCCGCGCCCTCCTTTCCTTGCGCTTCGCCGCGATCGACGAAATTCTTTCCAATTTAACAGGTTTCCTTATTTTTACGTATATTCAATTGAAAACGGTCTTTCAAAGAAGAAAATGAGGAATAAAAAGGAAAATAATATCCGTTTTTATATGCTTATAGAGAGGGGGGGGAAAAAACGCGAAGGGGGGGAAAAATGCAGGAAAAAAAAGTTCCGGATTTCGGGTCCCCTACTGTATTAGGTAATTAAAGTGTGCTTGGAGTTTAGCAAGAATATAATCTTTGATTACATAATTATTATTGGGGGGGGGGGGGTCGGGATTGATTTTTATCCCTCTTGACACTGGTTTAGGAATGTCCTGATTTTAGGTTCAGAAAAAATGGTCACTTTAATAATAATAAATAAATGAATAAAATCAAAACTGCAATAATGAAAAAAAAAAGAAAGTTTTTGAAAACATTTTGATTTCAACACTTTTTAATGTATTTTTATCATGTATAGAAAATGGGGGGAAAAATTTTGTACTATCGTTTTTTAAGAATGGAGTGATATATTACTGGAAGAAATTACTGTACAAAAACAGTTGTTTTTCAATCTGTAAAAATTTGGTTACCTTTTTTTCCACCATAAATTGACCCTTATAAGAATATAGTGTACTGGCTGGTGAGAAAATGTATACATGCATATATATATATATATATATATATATATATATATATATATATATATATATATATATATAATATAATATAAAATAGCTTAACTTATGTAAAATGGATTCCCAAGTGAAATATTAATTGAAAGCACATTATAACAGATATAATACATAATCATGAAAATAAAAATGAAATCCAGAGGCTATAAATAAATTTGAAACAGGGCCATCAAAGCCAAAAATTGGGAAAAGCATGCCATAAGCAATCACGTTCTTAAATATATACATACATATGTATTATATATACACATACGTACGTATATATATATATATATATACTAGCTGACCCGGCAAACGTTGTTTTTCCATATAAATTATTCCTAGGATTATTTTAGTAGAAAGAAATGACTAACTTATTGTAAGTGTGTGAAGATGTGGTATATGAGTGGAAGAGGCATGGAGCGCTGTGAACGATGCTGGAATGTAAAAATAACACAATACCAAACATTTATACTTTTAATTAATTGTAATTTATTCTTTATAAATATATCGCCAATTGCAATAATTTTACTAAAAAATAATATGAATCGCTAAACGGAATAGAGTGAACAACATTTATTGTTATCCCATCTTTAGCTAACACAAACAAACTGCATGGTTTGCCCACTCGAAAGCATGCCACGTATAATTGTCCGTGTGAAAAACATGGTGTGCTCAAATCTAAGCCACAAACAAACATAGTTTGGCCTCGAGACTTATTGATAGTCATTCCATAAAAAATTTTGTCCAAAAAAATAAATAATAAAAAAAAGATGAAAATCTGAAATATTTTCAAATTTTAAATACGCACTATTGTGCTATATATTAAAATCGTATCATAATTTATGCGTCGTCCCTATTTTTCTTCCATATTCCATTAAGTTGGAAAGTGTATCATTATTCATGACTGTGCTGTATTTTTCTTCCTTGTTTCGTAAAACCCATCTTTGGAATCGAAATCTATTTTAAAATCGCCTACTAAAACTATTTTACAATATTCGCCAAGTATATTACAACTACACTTCATCGTTCTATATATTGTTTCGAATGCGCATCATAATCCATGCGTGTACCAAGTTTGTCTTTCTTGGGTTGATTCCTACTTTAACGCCTCGGCTCTCGCCAAGGTGACGATCATTAAACAAATGCAGTTACCATGACAATTTTTTGCATTTATGTGGCAATCGTAATTTAGAATTAAAATGTGTTAGAATTAAAAAGGAAACAACATGTAAGTACAGCATGCCGTTACATTTTTATTTATTTTGGATTGCCAATTAATGTAGGTTTAATAATTAAGTGTCTTCAAATTCCTTAACGGGTGTGTTTATCGCTAATTTGTTTACTTTAGTTTTCATCTAGTTCTTTTGGGAGCGCTAAAACGGTACTTACGTATTAGCCCGGCGGTCACTTCCGCCAAACTACTTTTTCGTCAAATTTGCTGGCAAACTGTTGCCAATCGTATTCCAAACCATCAAAAATTTCATGTGCCCGTCATTTATCTTGGTGAAAAATTGCTTGTCTTGGCGGACCGCCGGGATTATACGTAAGTACCATAGAAACTTGTGCATAACTCCCAGAGACCCATGACTGCAAAGCTCGCCAAAGTACGGGGATTTTTTAGGTTGGCGAGAGTGGGGGCGTTAAAATAGGAATCAAATCTTTCTTGTACCATAAAAAACATCTTTGGAATCAAAATATATCTTAAAATCGCCTACTAAAACTATTTTACAATCTTCGCCAAGTATATTACAAATATATTACATCGTTTTATATATTATTTCGAATGTAATCCATGAGTGTACCAGTTTGTTTTTCTTGGGTTTACCTACTTTAACGCCTCGACTCTCGCCAAGGTGGAATTCATTAAACATATGCAGTTACCATGACGATTTTTCGCATTTATGTGGCAATCGTCATTTAGAATTAAAATGGCGATTTGGAACAACCTGTAAGTAAAGCATGCCGTCACATTTTTATTTATTTTGGATTGCTAATTAATGTAGTTTTAATAATTGTCTTCAGATTCCTTAACTGGTGCGTTTATCGCTAGTTTGTTTACTTTAGTTTTCATCTAGTTCTTTTGGCGCGTTGAAACGGTACTTACGTATTATCCCGGCGGTCACGTCCGCCAAACTAATTTTTCGTAGATTTTAAATACGTTGCCAATCGTATTCCAAACCATCAACAATTTCATGTGCGATGTGCCCGGCATTTATCTTAGTGAAAAATTGTTTGTCTTGGCGGACCGCCGGGATTATACGTAAGTACCATAGAAACTTGTGCATAACTCCCAGAGACCCATGACTGCAAAGCTCGCCAAAGTACGGGGATTTTTTAGGTTGGCGAGAGTGGGGGCGTTAAAATAGGAATCAAATCTTTCTTGTACCATAAAAAACATCTTTGGAATCAAAATATATCTTAAAATCGCCTACTAAAACTATTTTACAATCTTCGCCAGGCATATTCTTCCTGTAGGCATATTCCAACTATATCGCAAAGACATTTTAAATGCTGTTTGGAATGGGCATCATAATCCATGAGTGTACCGTGTTTTCCTTTCTTGTTCCACAGAGCACTTCTTCGGAATAGAAATCTATATTAAAATCGTCTAATAAAACTCTTTTACAATATACGCCAGGCGTTTTCTAAATATACGCGAAATATACTTATAATAAATTGTAATGTTTTGGCACCACATTTAGCGATCCATTATCAAAAATTGCAAACCTTGTGCAACTTTCAACATTTTATTAACGTCCCCCCCCCCCCTTCCACATTATCTGGCAAAAACATTTGAAAAGTGATTCGACACGCTAATGTCTACACAGAAATCCTGATTGAAATTAATAGCACTCGGGGGCTAAACATTTTGGGGTGGACCGACCTTATGACCTAGGGGTATGAGACATAGTTAAAAACCTATTCTCAGACCTAACTAATATACATAGAAAATTTCATTAAAATTGGTCGAGTGGTTTCGGAGGAGTTAGGTGACTAACACTGTGACAGGAGAATTTTATATATTAGATATATATATATATATATATATATATATATATATATATTTTTTTTTTTTTTTTTTTTTTTTTTCACGTTAAATTTTGTATTCGGGTAGAGTTCAGCTTTTTTGATCAGCTTGCACTTTCATGCCTGGTCATCTGTTTGCAAATGTATAATTGTTTCATTGACAATTTATCCTAGATTAGAGTTTTAGAGATTTTTTCACCAGTGATTGTAAGCAATAACTGTATGCATAGGTACAGAAGAATTTCGGATCTGATTTTCAGGGCTCCCACTTGGTCCCTTTTTTTCCCTAAAAGTCCGTTTTTTGGTGCCAGTTCCGTTTTGGTCCGTTTTAGGCTATATCGGTCCGTTTTTTTTTTTTAAATTTTAATGAAGAATAATAATTGTGTATCATCGGCGTCAGCCAAGAGATCTGAAATCGGCAGAATGACCGTTTTTTCATTGTTGATTAAACCATTATCCTTAGTTCATCTTCACTTTGAAGCGGCGCACGGCTAGAGCTTACCGGGTTGCTACGATGTGACGTAGGTCGACCGACCTACGTCACATCGTAGCAACCAGTCCGGCAACACTTTTTTCCAGAACACACTAACGTTCATCTGAGGACGGTGATTGGCGGAATATGTGGCTTTGTCCCGGTACCAATATCGGATCCGTGCACGCTACATCTAGCCTTCCTTGAATTAACATGTAAGTACTACCTTGCGTTTGTCAAAAGTATTTCTTTGTAGTGCCCCCCTACTACGACTCTTTCAAAAGCACGGCGCCCGACAACCTTTCAGCAATTGGCATTCCCTTTTCACCCCCTTTGCCCTGGTATGTCCAAGTTTTCACTCGAAAACTTGCCATTCCCCCTGCCCCTTCCGTTACATGGATCATCGCAGTCAAGATTATCGATTGTTTTACGGGCCCCTTTACGAAACACTTTCTATTAAAATGATACCGTAACAAAAATATGATCGATTGAAACGACCCTTAACTAAACACAATGTATAACTGTTCCTTCACAAAATTCCAAGCAACGCAATCAGACATTTATCGTAAATGAAACCTGATAAAATTTCCTTTTAAAAATAAGTTACTTTTTTCCTAATTGAATGCTTATCAGAATCAGAGAGTGACAGTCATCGCTTATTCATTTTATCTGTTTTCTTTCATTCGCGTAACTCAAAAAGAGGCACCACTGGGGTGTGTTATATTTGATAATTATTTCACAATCATAATTCTAGACTTCAGCTTTTTGGTGAAAACTGTCAGTATAAATAATGGCAGCTTCTGTAATTTATAACAGGCTGTTTTATGCACTTGCAATTTTTTGTTTTTAATGATTGCTTAGTATAATCATTATCTAGCCTTCCTAATTCAAATTTTCTATAGTTATTAAAGATATTTAAAAACCATTAGGGAATTATGGATTCATTTAGAAATGAAAAGCGCCTTTTTGCGAGTTAAATTGCGCAACTTCATGACGTCCATTGATCTGAATGTATGTGTCTGACTATAAGAAATGAACGCTTAGGAATAAACTTTAACGATTTTCAGATTGCTCCAAACCAGCTCTGAATATTTTCTATATGGTACACAAAATTGCCTTTTTGCGAGAACAAAGTATCCCTATTTTAAAATCCCCTGCGACTGCATTTGCGTACTCCGTTGGTCTTTGTTCATGACGAACATTGTTCCACGACGGACAGCTGTCATCAACTTTATGCTGGCCATAAGCCTTATTATGCCGGAATAAATCTTGAAATATTTATTTATTTTATTTTATTTTTTGGTATTAATAGATCACAAGAAAAGAATTTATAAATGAATGCTCGCCACTCTTCGGATTTTTGTTCTCAGAAAGAGAGCCCTTGCAAAAACAAACAAGTGCAGGTGTTTGCTTCAAACCGCAATCTTACGCATTGTCGTAATCCCCGTTTGAAAATTTCCATAACAGGATTGGTACATAAATTTGCAGTCTCCACTTTCAAAAATACAGTCCGCGAGTGGCGACCGTTAATTTTGACCTTTAATAATAAGGCTTGTGCAAAGCGGAAGTTTTTTAAATTTTACTTTTTTTTTTTAATTCTGCATATCCAGCAAATTGTGTTTGAGTTTTGTATGAGTCTACAAGAATGTAGTTTAAGCTTTGTTTAGTTATTATAAGAGCCAGGATTTCATCTAATTATGTGTGTTAGTAATCATTTCCAGAAGAATGTTACACATTTGATTAATGAAATCTTTCAATTTTATTTCTTTGTGAACAATAAGTGTGTATTAGGGAACTGAATAAATTATACAGTGGAACTCTCAATTTTGTATCTTTCAAAATATTCAATTCAAAATTAATGTATGAAAACTTAAAAGTGGTTTAGTGAAGTTTTATATTATTCATGTGAGAATATTTTCATTGTGTTTACTTCAGTGTAAAGGACTAAGAAGTAGGAGATGTAAAATTGAGGTTGTATTTCATAGGAAATTTTTTATTCCTTTAAAAATAACCGTTTATTAAATAGTTCCTTTTTGGTCCCTTTTTCTTAAAGGGATGGTCCCTTTTTCCCCTTTTTTTTATAGAAAATTTGGTGGAAGTCCTGGATTTTGCTACCTGAGTTGTTTTATTGAAATGTGCTGCATGAAAAATTTTAATTTTATGTATATAAAGTGTATCACAAGTGTTTTTCGTAGTTTTCATACATTCTGTTTTTTCATGATTTATTTTGCTTTCTCAAAAGAAATACGTCATCTTCTTACGAAAGTATAATTGTTACATTGTTTAGACTAAAGAAACTTTTACTCTTGGAAGTTATTTTGTTACCTTACTTTAATCTGCTTTCAAATTTAATGGATTAACATTTGTCCTTCTCCCCCCCTCTTTTCATTAAAAGATAATGTTAAACTCAATATAAAACTAAATCGAAGACAGTATAGATAAAATATAAAAATAAAACTAATATGAAAATGGTGTTTTTCAAACTATAAAAATTGCTTGATTTAAGAAAGGTTATGATTATTTTTCATAAGGCTCAACAATTGTGAAAAATTAATGTCATCCTTTCAATAGTTCACAGCAATTTCATTTATTATGGAAGATTGTATAACCTATTGTACTTTTACAATAATTAATCTTTTTCATACTGCATTTGACAATTAGGGCTAACTACTACTGAATAAGTGCTCCAAGCCATCAAGCTAAGGGACAGTCCCGGATTTAAAAATATTTTTTGAGTTACAAAACACACATAATTTTAATTTTAAACTAAAAGAACAAACATCTGATCTATTAATCAAGTAGTATATATCTGTTTCACCTGTAATACTGAATAATTTATTTTAATAGTTCCTCATGTATGACAAGCAGTGATGATTACCTTCTACGTATTACTGTTCCCAAAATTAGTTGAATAAGTGGTGGATCTAAAGGCGAGTGTGTGGAACAATAAGTTATGACCAGCTTGTTTGTTATCATTCTTACTTTGAGTTGCTCACGTTTTTTTCCCTAATTTTTTTAACCCACCACAGATCTGAATTCGACCCGTAAAAGGTGAAAACAATCGCGCATTTCAAATTTGGTTTATTTATTTAATCAATACCATATAAAAAAGGTCTAAATAAGATAAGATACTCTTAAAAGGTCTATATAAGAGATAATGTGTACTCTGCTAAGGAAAAATACAGTATGCCTTACAAGCAGCTTTTGGTCTATAAAAATGCTGCAATTCATCTAGTAATTTTTTAGTTTATAAAAGCTAAAATATAAATTTGAAAATTTTCACATATAAGTTTGAAAATATGATTGACATTTTATTTTTAATGGCAATAGCCACAAGGTCACAGACAAATTTTTTCCGGCTTCTTGTACTGTTTAGTTAGTGTTTCAGCAGGGCCGGCCCAAGGGGGGTGCGAATGTAGGCGATCGCCTAAGGCCCCGCTCCTGGGCCACTTTATTGCTATCTCATAAGACATGATAGAGAAGAGGCCCCGCTCTTGCGCTTCGCCTCGGGCCCCGCACGCCCCTCGGGCCGTCTCTGGTTTCAGCAACCATGTTCTCAGCATTTAGTGAAGTTCAAGGACTGCAATTTAATCTTTTTGAATTGGCAGTCCTGTTACAAAAAATTTCATGAACTTTCAACTAAAGATACTGATATTAGTTAAATAAAAAAAAATCTCAGAAACGTGAAAAATTAATCATTTCAAACGGATCCATTATATGATAAAACACTTTTCAACACAATCTTATTAAAGAAAAAGTTAACCTGCTCGCACATTGCAAAGGGCCAGCGAAGCAATGAGGACCCATAATTTTAGTTTACAGGAGAGGGGGTAAAAATACAGTTGAATTTGTTTATAACAATTATTTTATAGCGTCAAAATATTCTGCATATCTTACTCTCATAAAACAGAAGCTCACTTATAGCGTCAGTAGATTATAGTGTCATAAAAGATTATATGGTGTTTAAATGACGCTATAACCAAGCTCAACTAAATCTGTACTATCTGTATGTTTTTATTTAACAATAAACTGATTTTGTAGAAAATAATACCTTTCACAAACAAACAGAAGTAATTTGAAGACAAATTTTAAATTAAACACATTAATTCAGCGAAATTTTTTAACTAATAATAAAAAAAAATTTTTTTCATTTGGTTGAAGGTGAAAGACATTCATGAGCAAATTTGGGGTTGGTGTTCAACTCTATTGTCGTATACAAACACTTATCTGAAAATCTCCAGCAAAAGCTGTAAAATCAGGATACAATACCCGTTCCATTATATCCTTTTCACCAACATACCATTATACCATTAGTGCACAGGGGGTGTTGAGGGTGAATTGTGTGGTCTCCCCAACTCGTACCGCCCAAACTGTCAAAAACTGCGCCCCCTTCTTGAAAGAAAGTTTTCCCTTTTAACAAATTTTCATGGTATTTTCAGATGTAACTAACATACTTCTAATTACTTTAGATGAGTTTTGTTAAACTAAAAATATAGATCAATGCTTTTAGATTAAGGGGGGAAAAGAATGGATGAAAAATATGCAATAGTTCGTTTCGAAATGGAATATTAGTGAAGGCCATTTTCCCCATGGAATAACATTACGGCGATTGACTTCCGAGTACACAAAGTACACAAGAGCCTTAACCACTGGGCTACTATATTCCAAAATGCATATTGGCCATGGGAGGAACAAACCCACAAGAATTGTGTCATTGCATCCATCAATTAGTCTAATATATTGTTTTTACGACTATATAACTTAAAAGAACACATTATTTGAAAAGCCCTTGATACCATACATTTAAATTTATGTGTCTCACAAGCTGAAAAAGGCTGTGCATAATGCTGTTATTGTTATTGCATGTGATTAGCATTTCTGCAAACTCTTAGTTTTGAAATCTCTTTTATTTGCAAATTAAGTCAGTATATAATCTGTCAGTTCTTCTATGCTTTCAAAATCATCTACTTGGGACAAAGTTATTTTATTTGCATACCAAAGAAATATTTTATTGATAGATTTATTGTACTATCAATAACTAGATATTTACCAGTTGTCTATACTTTTTGTACAAAGTAGTTAAACTTATTTAATTATTGGGTCATTCTGCAGTATTTGGCTTCACAAGCTTGGAAAAAAAAATAATAATAAATTAAGTGCAATACATTGTAAAGCTTAAAGTTTCTTCTATTAAAGTTTATCAACAAAAAAATCTTATTTTTAACTAACCAGAAATTAGAACATTTTGTTTTTAGTCATACAGAAAAATGTGTTACGTTACGTACGGGACATTATATTTTTAACTAATACTCAAAAAGTATTTTATTTTATTTCAAAGTTTCTATGTTTAATAAAACCTTTTCAATAGTAGTATTATGTGAAATAAAAAGAAAAATAATAAAATAGTATTTTATTTAGGGATGTAACGGATATCAGACTTCTCTGTCTGACTTTTTAACTAAAAAAACAGCAAATTTAACACTGGAAATAGATCATTCAAAATAAACACACAATTTCAACATTTGTTCAGCAGTTTTTGAGCACATTTATAACTAGTTAGGCTAATATTTAGGGTTTATTTCTTGCTGAAAAGTGCCACTTAGCAGACATTTTCTGAACTTAAAAAAAAAAAAAAAAAAAAAAAAAAATTAAGCAGATCTCATGTAGTGTCCATGTGCAAATTTGGAGGTGATCTTCTCATCCTTTTCAGCTGTAGACTACTGTTTACAGGGGAAGTTGAATTATAAGCACTGTGCAGTATCATTTGAAAAATATGTACATTCAGTATATGATTTCTCTCATGATAATCCAGAAATAATGTAATTTTTCACTCGCTCCACATGAAGTTCCTCTGATATTTTTAATTTGCTCCAGAAATCCGATAAATAACAAAAAAACTCCTATTATTCTGTCTTCAAAATTTATTTACAGAGGCAGGGAGAAATTTTCTATCTTCATCCTTTTTCTATTATTAAAAGATACTTTAATGATGTGTGAAACATGTTTGCAATTTATTGTCCTGATGCCATTATATAAAAAAATTGAAAACCACTCTTGATAACTAAATACGTGTTTAGTGCCAGATATCTGTATCCGGCAACCAAAAGAGCTTTGGATATCCAGTATCCGTTACATCCGCAATTTTATTACAACTTTCAATGATAAATTTCTTTTTGTCCTGTACGAAACAATTTTGAGCTTATTTTTTATTTTTTAACAAATAATATTGATGACAACTGAACAATTTTCTTTTTGTTCTTCAACTAGTGAACTAACTAGCTTCCTAAATTATTCAATTAAAATATTATAGCTTTTCATTTTAGAAGCTGGGCATGACAAATAAAAATGTGTTACGTACGGGGCTTAATGCATAAGTTTGATTAAAGACTTAGCAAAAATTTAATTTTTAGACTATGTTTATAGGTTTTCTGCACTAAGTACAAAAAAATGTACAAGTAAACATATTGTTTAATTATAGCTACCATTGATGAAGTCGTAGCTTGCTTGAAATATTGAAACACCATTTTAAGTAATCAATTGATTTTCATCAGAAAACAAAGATAAAACTGTGATCATTTATTGTATGATAGGTTTAAATATATGTTTAGCTAAAAAATATGTAATTTTATAAAAATCCGTATTTGAGAACTCGGGTCCCCTTACAGAAAGAGTCAGAAAACATCTAGCTGAAAAAAAAAAAAAAGACTTGATGGCTGGTAAAGTCAACTACATAAAAAAGAGTTACATCAGCATAGAAAGTTTGAAACTGGGAAAAAGAAACAGCCCAAACAACTAAGGAAAAAAAAAAGTAAAATGAAAGAAATATCAAGTTATATCTGAAGAACTGTTCTCAATTTCAATGACACCTTTTATTTTAGGAAAAGCTGCAAAGCATGGTACAAATGTTTTCACAAATTTTAAGTTCTTCCTAAGAAAATTAATATAAAAATCTTTTAATGTAGTAAATGTAGGAAAGGAAGCTCAGATGAGAAGATTAGATGCATTTTCAGAAAAACTGAAAAATGGAAGTGGTCAATTTTAACAAACAAGATTTTAATAGGTGCTTCTTTGACATATGAAACTAATTTCATCAAATGTCTGAGTATGTAGGATAATTATTTGTAGCCAGTAGTTGTGTAGGACATTAATGATAAATATCTTTATTTATTTTTTATGAAACCTTTAGGCAAAAACATGTTTTCCTGTCCACTTATCTCAGAAAAGGGTAAAATCCTTTAAATAAGACTACTGAAGCTTGAAAAAAACATGAAGTCAAATTAATAATTAGGGACATCTTCCAGGACTATTGGAAGAAGTGAAAGAAATTGAAGACATTATAGATGTTCTGCAACTTGTATAAAACAAATATTTTAATTTTAAATATTTACTATTTTTTCAAAAGCAGTTATTTATGAAAAATCCTAATTTATATAATAGGAATTAAAATTTAATAAATCATTAATTATTTTTAATTCTATAATTAAACTTAAGTTTGAATACATTAATAGAGCTAATAAATTCATCAAATTAACATCTGTGTTAATTTTAGCTCATAATTTCTGATATTGTTACTTAAAATCGCATGTCTCGTACATAACACAAGTAATTAGCGATACAGTTTAAAAAAATAATTTTTAAGTTAATTAACATTAAATTTATTTGTGAAAATATCTCATATTAGGGCAAAATCCAAACTACTGAAGATACTTTAAAAACACCTTTTTGTGATGTCCTGTATGTAAAAAAAACTTTAGTAATTATTTTTTTTAAAAACTATTTGGTCCAACAGAAAAAAACTTCATAGGAATCTAGTTGACGTGGTATATAAAACATTAAAAATAGTTGTGCAAACTTCCTCATTTATATTTTGATATTGAAAACTGTACAAGTATGTTAAAATTTTGCTGTGAAATGTCCTGTATGTAACACTTGAATACCGCGGAAGAACCCTATTATTTTAATTGGTTTTTTTAATTATTAAAAAAACTGATTTAAATTTGAAAAATCCAATTTTTTATATTTTATTACATCTTGGTTTTTTTATTAATATCTTCTAAAATAATTCGTATTTCAAAATTAGGCAGCGGAATGGCTTCCCCAGTATTTTTCAAGTCCGTGAACACCTTTGTTGAAACTCAACTCCGTATGGTTTCAGAGGAGATAGCATGACAAGCTTTTGGTAATGGCAGCTACTTTTTTTTTTTTGGATAGAGAGATGTGAATAAACTAAAAGAACGAATTATCGTGAAAATGTAGGTGATAGAAAAGAATTGGAAGAATATTTCAGTATTATTAAAAGAAGTAATTGCTATTCAGTTGAATGGTGGAAACACCATTTGAAGTATTTCTAAGAATGAACCTCTCATTTTAAAATATTTATCTGCTCCACCAAGTCCAGTAAATTCAGAACATTTATTTAGAACATAAAAGTGATTATATACAAATAACAGAAAATATTTTGCCCTAAATTGTGCTGAAAAACTTTTGTTTATATTGAATAATACAAACAAAAGTTTTTCAGCACAATTTAGGGCAAAATATTTTCTGTTATTTGTATATAATCACTTTTATGTTATTACTTATATTGAATAATATGAAATTAGTAAGTTTACTATCCATAAGTAAAAGGTAACTCTCCTAATATTGATATTTGAACTCAATAAATTTAACAATTCATATTTGAAGCTCAGTGTGACATAATGATTAGCGCATTCTGCTGCTACGACCCTAAGTCCAGGATTCAATCTCAGGCTGGGCATGGTTCACTCAAGCTTTCACACCTTGAATAGGTCAATAAAATGAGGACCAAGCTTGCTAGACCCAGTTTAAGCAATGGGGTCTTTGCATCAGGCTGATCATCTGGCCATCTTCTGCACCCAAGAGGCCTTGATCGCAAAGGCATGAATGGACAGTGCAGGCCTTCACTTCATGCGGATTGCGCCTAGTCTTCAATTTTACTTTTAACAGTTTACATTTGCATCTTTCAAAAAATTGTACCTTTACTGTCAGACTAAAATAAAATTCGAAGTTGTTTATTAAAATATGGCTTTAATTTTCTTTCTTTCTCTGAAGTTAAAGAATTAAAGACTTTTTTTTTTTTTTTTTTTAACTTCTATATTTAAAGAACTCTTTTTTCTAAAGAATTTTAATATATAACCTAGAATTATACTTGTATAAAACTATAAGGTAAGAAGTATTATAACTTCATTATAAATATTTAAAAGTAATTTAACTTAAAATAAAACTAAATGTGAGAAAGTAGAACAGTATTGAATAATTAAGCAGAAAATAACGGCAGTTATGGTTGGAGATAACTCTCCAATCATGGGTATATTAATAAATATATTATTCTTGAATAAAAATAAATATTTCTTTTGAAAATACTCTACGATTACAAGAATGCTAATAAATGAGCTATGTTTACAATTTGTATACTTCTGCCAGTATTGTACAAACAGAATAGTTTAATGTCTAAATTACATTTTTTATGCAATATAATTATTATACATACATATAGGGTAAACCAACCAATAAGCAAGCACAATCAGTAAATAAACATTTTGCACATAAAAAAAAGGGGTTGAAGTATTTTAGTTTATGGATTAATAACTGTAATTTCCTTCCATGCAACAGTAAGCTATTTACATAGCTGCCAACTCTTCCTGTTTTCCAAGAAGACTTCCTGATTTTGAGCTTTTCTGTCTTCCTGCAGGAAGATTAAATGCAGGAACATGGACCAAATGACTGACTATTGCCAAATTTGGCAATATTTTGGCAAAACTCGCCGCCAAGGTCGACGACAGACAGCAAGATTTTGGGCATGGACCAAACAATGACTGTCTACAGTAGTATTATATTGAAGATGTCCATAGACATTAAAGTATTGAAATGTACAGACAGCATATTAAAACTGGCCAAAATGGACTCTCAGCTGGTCAAAATGTGTTGCAGACGTGTTTATATGATCGTGCATGCTAGCTTACGATAAGATGCATCGAAAAAATTCTTAAAAGTAAATTTAGAGGTAGTCAAAATCGTTTTTTTTTTTTTTTTTTTTTTTTTTTGTCGTCAAAATTTGGCCCCAAAAATTTTTTGGGATCACATTACTTCCTTCGTACAACTTCCATCACATTACCCCCGAAGTGACAGAAGTCACACTACTACAGACTGTTGTACTCCGTACAACTCCATCACATTACTTCCTTATGCTCCGTACAAGGAAGTAAAAATTTAATGTTAGATTGTGTTTTTTTTTTCTTCTTCTTTTGTGCATGCATGTGCATGTACATGTACATGTACGTGTGCTTTTTGTGAAGTATCACATCTTAAGAATTTCTTTTTGTTCCATGATCGGTTTAAATTATTATTTTTTTGTGTTAAAATTAACTAAAATAATACTACACCAAAGTTTTATATATATGTGCAAGATTGTAATATGTTTTAAAAATATGTAAAAGCCTTTAAAAAATTTATAGGCAAAGTTAACAAGTGAAGATTATTTCTTATTATCATAAAAATTGAAAATGCATAAAAATATGCAAAATTTTTTGCTTCATTTTATGTATTATCATGCAATTCTATTGTTTTCAATCAGTAAGTCAAACCTAGGTCGTAGACAAAATTTTGTGTCCAACATTAGAAATTGAGAACCAGTGCTAAAATTGTCCCCAGGAGCAAATACCGAATTTCAGAAAATTCATTTTGAGATTATTTTAAGTTCTCATAATGTGATTTCTGAAAATGGTTTTAAATTTAGAATGAAATCATACAGGGTGTCCCAAAAAGGTGGTAACAGGCTTTAAATCTTTATCTATTAGAAATAAGTGAGCAGTGCAAATTGAAAAAATGCTCAAAATAAGGTCGGAAATAAGACCATTAAAAAAATGTCCTCTCGTTCATTTACAAAAAATTACACTTTTTAAATTTGTATATGATACCCCATACAAAAGCATTACCAATTAGTAAAATATGCCTCATACACTCATGAAATGATGTACCAAATTTGGGCTTTTCATCATACAACGATATCTTTAAAGAAAAATGATCAGGGGCAATACAGGATTTTGAATGCAAACATTTATTGCTAGAATGGAAAAAAATATTTTCTTTCAAAATTTCTATACGACCCCTGAAATGTGATCCCTTCGAGACCCATATAAATTTTTCCCCTTTGAGAGTCAGGAAAAAGTGGTTTAAGTCAGCGTTATATTTATATTTTTACACCCACTTTTAAGGTATAATTCTCAACTCATACCACTTTTTAAGGTATAATTCTCAAATTTTGTATGTCACTTCATGAGTGTATGGGGCACACTTTACTAATTTTTATGGAGTCATATACAAATTTAAAATGTGTTACTTTTTAAAAATTAATGAGAGAAATTTTTTCTTAACGGAGTCTTATTTCCAACCTTATTATCGCTCCCACCCCCCCTTTAATACGCCCTTGCTACTACTGAAATAATAAACTTCCATGCAGATTATCAGATGCTGTAGAAAATAAAATAACATGTTTTTGTTTTTCTTCTTTCACTAATTCATGTTAGATATCGCAACTGAGAAGGATATCATTTTGAAGTCATGATTTTAAGAATGAGTTAGAAATCTCATTACATTAAAAGGCTTTGACGCAAAAATTTACTAGTATAAAAATTTAAAGTATTTTGTTTAATGTGCATGTTACCCTTAGCGATTTTTGAGCTCTGTGATTTTTCAGCAACCATAATAATGAAAGAAAACTTGCATTTTTTAAAATCGTGGGAAATTCAAATGTCGCCACAAGATGCAAAATACTAATTAACATAATGCATAGTATTCGCTATCGGTTTGAGGATAGTTGTTGTATGTATTCCGAAAAATTGTGCAAAATGTTACGAAGTTTGGATGGCTTTTGGCAGTATATTATTTATATTAGATATGCTTTTTTTTTGTTAAATTTTACCAACTTAACAAGTTTTTGCACAAAAGATACATCATTAGCAAAATAGCTCCGGAAAATATTTGAAATACCGATTGGCTTGGAATAGCCCCAATATCTCTCAAATTAACTTTAATAAAGTTCTGTTGCAAGCGAGAGTTTTTTAACGTCGTAAGTTTCAATATTACTCCGTTTGAAAACTACTCTGTGAATTGAAAGCCGATGGTGTCCTGCTTGGCTGCAGGGCGGCCTTTAAGCAATTACTGGACACCACGGAGGACTCTCCAGGACGCGTGGAGGTTCGCGGTACCCAGCCCCAAACCCCGGTACCCACCCCAGGTGCGAGACCCCAAAGACTGCTCCTGCGGCCCCGGTGCATATTTATTTAAAACACTTTTGTTACAAAATTGTACAAGTTTAGGAGGGAGCGCGGGCAGACTTATCCCACGCAGGGGTGCTACCTAATAGTGCCCCCACTGGTTGGCGCTGGTACAAGTTGGGCGCTGGCAAACAGTTCCCTCGCAGGGGTGTTGCCTTCGGATGTTCCCATGGATACCTATAAGTCTTTAGGTCCATTCTTGGTGTTAGTCTAATACTTTTGTTTGGGAAGCGCAATTGCTCTAGAGCTAAGGCAGTCACATGGCTCAGCCTGCGGGAGAGTTCATGTTTAGTCCTGATGGAAGCGTGCTACATTAAGTTAGCTGGTATGGCTCCACTTGGGATAGAGTTCGTACATGGAAAGACGACCCTGACGTGGAACGGTGAGCCTATGTACGATTGGAAATAGGTGGAAGATGGTGAAGAGTTTCTTCGTGAGGTAAGGCAGTCACATGACTCAGCCTTCAGGAGAGTTCATGCTTAGTTCTGATGGAAGCGTGCTACGTTAAGATGGCTGGTATGGCTCAGACTTGGGGAAGAGTTCGTACTTGGAAAGACGACTCTGTCGTAGAAAGGTGAGCCTATGTTCGATTGGAAATATCCAGTAAAAGGTTGAAGATGGCTGTGAGTTTCTTTCTTGCAGTCTTGCTGCGCATCACATTTAGTGCCCAGATTTCATTTGCATTAGCTGCCGGCTGGATAAGGTGATATGCCTTCGTTAGCTCACATGAGAAGAGGAACTGTGAGCTCGTGCCAGTCACACCACAGGGGCATTTGCCATCGGGGTGCTTTTTGAACCTGAACAGGTATTGTGGAAAGGGACCACAGGGTTCCCGCTAGAGTGCGAGACCGCGAGAATCTCGCATAAATTTCTTAAATCTCGTGCAAAAAATATTACAGCGCGAGGTATTCTCGCACTGCAAAATATTCGCCACCTGCGCGAGATTCTCGCTCGCTGTTGGAAAGTTTAAAAGCGCCAGTTTACAAATAGAAAACTTTGTTTTTACTCTACTATTGTCGGATAACGAGCGTGCCTCGGCCGCAATGAAGCGTCCCCCCCCCCCCCTTCCTCTCTTGAGTTTCTGTTCAGAGATAACACTGTTAAATCATCAGAATGCAGAGGGGGAATATTAATTAATGCTATCGGCGTTGAGCTGACGTGTTGATTTTTCTCCTCCTGCTTGCCAGCTGTAAAATGTTTTGTTTTTGTATATGTGTCCATTTCATATTTTTTTTTTTTTATATACCACCACAATTCATGGAATTATTGATAACCTCTTGCAGTTTGAAAGTTGGACCCCCCCCTTCCGTTCTAAGTTTAGCTGTCATTCACAGTAAGTGTTAATCAATCTTTTAAGAAGCCCCCCCCCCAAAAAAAAAAGAAGCTCAAATTTTCCGGTTAAATGCCAGATAATCTAGCTTATACTGTAGTAAGAATTTGAACTTAACTATATCTGTTTTAACTTTGTCACACATATTTGTATCTTACCAACTTTGTAGTATAATATAATTTAATATTTATATAAATATTAAGCTATTTTATATAATTTTATTATACTAGATAAAATATTATAGTTAATAATTCTTTTGCTTAGTTAAACTGGATGTGATTCTTTGAATAAATTTGAATATTCATTAACTTTGAATATCCATTAACAATTCAAGTGCAAATTTTAGTGCACTTTCAAGTGCAAATTTAAGCAATCTTAGCTGATGGAAATATCAATTTAGAAAGTTTTCCATATGATCAAGCTGTAAAATTTTTTAATGAACGGAAAAATCAGTGGTATTGAAATTGTAATATAAATAAATAAAATGATGTTAAACAATATTTATGTTCTCACTTAACTTTCAGAAATCTCACTCAAAATTTTTGGATGGGTGAGAAATCTCACCCAATTTTTTTTTCTAATTGGAACCCTGGACCATGTCCTGTGAGGAATGCTGTCGCGGGGCCGTCTAGGTGGAGAACATGCTGGCGTACCCTCGGTAGGAGGTCATAGGTGTGGCGGCCTTTTGGGGATGCGTTCCATACTCTTTGCCATTCTTTAGGTATGGCACCTTTTATGAGACCCTTCAAGTATGATTGTGAGGCTGGGACTGCTGTAGGGCTAACCGAAGCGGGCTGTGCTGCTGCTAGTTTGGCCAAGGTGTCTGCCCTTTCGTTGCCACGTATGCCAATATGGGCTTTCACGTGCCGTAGGGTGGTATGTGGCTGGATGAGAAGCTTGGACTTGACTGCAAGTACCATGGGGTCTCTGGTCCAGTGCACTGCCACTGCCTGTAGGCTGCTCAGACTGTCACTGTGCACCAGAATTCTCTTGCCCTGCCAGTTCTGGTGGGTCCATTGCAGCACTTCTGATAGGGCTAGCAGCTCCGCTTCGTAGACGCTGTTGTAGGGTGCCATTGGCAGACTCATGTGATATACTTCTCTTTCTCCCTGGAATGCCACAAAGGCCGTTCCTGTACCCTCTTTCGTCTTGGAGCCATCGGTGTAGATGTGATAGTTGTGGATATCTTCCTCCGTTACTGTGGAGGTGTCTACTTGTTTAGGACCTGGTTCTCTGGTCGGGTGGATGGTCCATCTTGGGATGTTGCTTTGAATTGGTGGTAACTGATTGGGCATATGCGGGAGGGAGGGGTTGGAGTCTCTTATTCTAATTAGTTGTGCTTTAGCTGCCTCATACTTTATCACTATGTCTAGGGGTGCTTGACCTGTGACCATGCATAGTGCTGGTGTAGAGACAGTCTTATATGCTCTAGCGAGCCTTAGCAAGGGGATACGTTGTGCCGATAGAAGTTTGTTGTTAGCCTCTTGTTTTAATGAGGCCCCCAGACTCCTGCTGCATAGCATACCTTGCTGAGGGCTATGGTTGAGTACCATGTTCGAAGTAGGTGCGGGGAAGCTCCCCAGAATTTGGCAGAAATCCTTGCTTGGCCGTTGTTGATGTTTATTAGGCTCTTTCTCAGTTCATTTATGTGGGGAACCCACGAGAGGTTTTTGTCTATTCTGAGACCTAGCAGTTTCAGGGAGGGTACGTGTTTTGCGCTCTTGCCTTGTATGCGGATCACAGGGTCCCTTTGTTGTCTTTTTGGTTTCGCAAATGTGAGAGCCTTCGTTTTATCGATTGAGAGCTCTAAGTTGAGCTCTATTAGGGCCTCTGAGAAGGTTGGGAACAGTTGTGCTGCGCTGATCTCAATGTCTTTGCGACGGGGACCGCTGAAGAGAAAGGTGATGTCACCCGCAAAGGCGTAGATCTCTGTGCCCGTGGGCAAGGGTAGCTTTAATTAACTAAATTCGATTACCCTGGTCAGAATGGGATGTCATAGATTAAAAGTTGTCTGAAATTCGTAAACTCTGCAACAAAATTTAACGTCCTATTCGCAATTTGAGCGATTCCAAATAGTTCCTCGAGATTACTCCATTTGATATTTTCACGAGCCTGAACCATGGTGGATTTAAATACTATTTAAATTGGTACAGCTTGGATGTTTTACACCACTGTGAGATGAAATATTTTGCTGTGCTAAATATGCGTATCAGACAAGAATTATGCTTAAAAATATATGGAGATCTGTTTTAATGGCAATGCATAAATTCCACAGAATCACCAAAAAGTAGAAAGGCATCATTGGTTTAAAATATCTAATCTGTTTCTTTAAATTGAGCATTAAAGACGGAGAAACGAAATAGATAATATTAATATAAGTAATAGATAGTAGTCTCATTTTTTTCTCTGGTAGTAATAGTAGATTTGTTTGGATAATATGGATTAAAGCACAATATACCACATTTAATAACTATTTCACGAAATTAAAAGTGTTATATCCATTATTTTTCAATGATCGTCTTACAGCTAACTAAACTACAATCCTACATTGCGTATTTATATCCCGCGGTAGTTTCACCAAAAGGACTACTTGAACTTTTTGACATTTTGTTTTCGCATAGATAGTTATGATCATATTTTAGTAAAATATTTGTTTCGTACCATGCGAAGAACGGGCACACAGCTAGTTATTACATAAAAATTTTCTCTGTGTTTTTTCAGATGAGTACTTTTAACTCCTTGCTGAAGAAAGCTTCTAGTTTGCTAAAAATTGGAGGACTTGATGCTTCTGCTCATAAACCTGCATTGGATGGCGAAGTCACCTTTTGTAAGAACAATGTGTGTGTTCATCCACCAACAACATTAAGAACAGAAGTGGCTCACTATCCTGGGTACCTAACAATACGTGAACAAACAGATGAGGTAAAAAATAAGACACTCCGTAATTAGCCATTTTTTATTGTAATTTAATTTAATGCTTACATATTATAGCATTGTACATTTTCAGAAAGGTATAAGAAAAATAAATCTTGTCCAATCTATCAATTATAAACACTTCCAGCACAATTGTCATGCTTTTTCATACAGTAAATCTCCATTGTGGATCATTAAAACAAATAAAAGATCTTCATAAGAAAGAGATTTTTAAATCACCTCCCTCAGAGCATTATCTGTAGTATAGTTTAGTAACCCCCTATAAAAAGAGCAATGCTATGTCCAAATTTTTTGTTAGAGTGCTTGCTGCTATAGGCTTCAATAATATAAACTCATTTTGCTATGCTTGAAATAGATGACCATCTCTAACCTAATTTTAAAAAATAACAAGCCATAGACCTTGGAAAATTTAAAACTTTTTAAAGTAACACACACAAAAGGTACTTATCGTTACAGATAAACAATAATACTGTGATGATAAGATTCTTTTTATGTGGGTTACTTTTAAAAGTTAAATTTCTTCATCTTCTACATCAGTTTTCTATTGAGGTTTTTTTTTTTTTTTTTTTTTTTTTTAATCTTATACCCAAAGGTATAGTCAGCCCTTGCTAAATTGCTATCTTTGGCTCCATGTGTATTTTTGGGATAAGCAAGAAGTGGCAGTTTAAAAATGTAGTTTAAAATTATGTCTTTCTGAACTAGTACTATGCATAAATTTACTTTTAAGAAAAATGAGGATTAAGTAATTTTCCATTAAAGTAATCTATTTATTTAAAGGAAAGCAAATGGGCTTAAAAAAATTACTGACTGAATTCATTTGCCTTTTATTAATTTTTAGAAGATTATCCAAAGTAGTCTGCTTTTAGTTTGCCGCATGAAATGAATCTACAGTAGAAGACGCGAAATCTGCAAGGCTCTAAAATCCGCACTGTCTGTTCAATGTAAACAATGAATCTGCCCTGCCAGCTGCAAGCTCAGAAAACTACATTATAACCACAAAGTAAAACTAAATAAGCTTTTCCCACTTGAAAAAAATATTTTAAGAGTTTGTGAGCTCTCATCGTAATATTGATATCCTTGAAATGACTGACAGTGACATAATTTACACTCAATTATGATCACATGACACAGACTGAATCAGTAACAAATGAGGATGATCAAAAAGTTGATAAAATAACATTTAATCAAGGTTAGGCTCTGAGAAAGAAATATCTCAGATTTTTAGAGCAGCAAAGCTGTGTTACTGAACAGGAAATAATGAAAAAAAAAAAAAAAAAAAAAAAACTATAATTAGAATATCCCAAAGTCCTAAACTACTATTGAATATACATGTTTAAATAAGTTGAACTATAATCTCATAATTTTGTATATTGTATTATCCCACTGTATTTTTATATCATGATTCTGATAATAAAAGTAACATGATTTGTTTATCTTGATCTTTATTGTTTGTTTGTTTTTTCTGGGTGGGGTGGAGGGAAATAGAATAAATTTCCTATTATGACCCAAAATCTGCAAAATTCTAAAATCTGCACAAGGTCTGGAATCAAGCTGTGCGGATTTTGGGTCTTCTACTGTATTCACTATTTCTAATGAAGCACCATTTCCTTAGTCTTGGTGTCGATGTTATCACGTTGTTCAAAGTACAGTTGAAGGCCAGAAATCCGCCGACCTAAAATCCGCAAACGTCCGAAATCCGCACACCTTCTCTGATGTAAATAATGAAATTCGCAGTATTCCGCCACTGATGAAATTGTTGAAAAGTTTCTTGAATCCAGATAAATATGATTCTGATGATGATGATAAAAACTTGGGTAATAATAATAATGAAAAAATCCATTTGATAAAAGTTTAAAGTTAAGAGAAGAATACCTTAAATTTTTACAACAGCTAAGTTCTGTAACAAAACAAGAATTAATGATAATTCTGTTTAAATATTCTGATGAAAATATGCAGTTTAAACAGTCATTGTTTAAACTGCATATTTAAACAGTTATACAATTTGCAAAATTAAATAAATAAAAGAAAGAAACTGAAAGTAGAAAAAAGTATTTAAAAACAAATCACCATAGAACGTGTTTTCAGAATTAGACAAAGGAAATTTTGAAACCATTTGCTTTGCTAGTCTTCATGTAATTTCCCTTTTCTCCTATGCTTTTGTATTTAAAGTGAAAATATAAGTGAAATACATTTGACTATGTTTTTATTTCATTGTAATTGTATTCTCCTTTTCTTAAATCAGAAATATAATGATTTATCTTTTATGGCCTGAAATCTGCAAAATCCTAAAATCCGCACAAGCCTTGGTCCCAAGCTATGCTGATTTTTGGCTCTCTACTGTAATGTCATTAGTTTATCAATATAATCTTGGCCTTCATTATTTGTCACTTTCTTTTCCTGAATTTTTTCAATTTGAGATTCACTTTCACCTAGTTCAGTGTCTGCACATGGTGTCAGTTTTTAAAAATTTTAATTTTAAAGTTTTGGTTTTAAATATCTCATCAGTAGAGGTGTGGAAATTTTGCAAATAAAAAACAGAAATTTTACTAAAATTTGTATGAACTATGTATGAACATTTTTTATACTCTTAAAATTTGTATTCCATGTTAAGTAAAAGGTACATTGTTGCAGTTTCATTATTTGACTGTTTTAAAGTCATTCTTCTGACCCTAATGACAACATTATAATTACTAAAGAAACGTCCTTTGTCTACCCTATTAGTTGAGCTTCAAGCGTTCAGTAAAGCTTGCTTTAGCACTAGTTGGAAAAGTGCAGTTATTAGCTCACAGTATGTTCTTAACATTGGGATTTTTGTTCTTGTTTATTGATTGTAAAATTAGTCGATGAAAGTGGGTATGGCGTGGTCGTGATCACATAGGCCTTCAGAAGTAAAAAGGAACAAACTAAAAATTGTCAGACGAAACAGTATGGGTATACACATGCACAAATTTATTTTAAAAATATCTTAAATATGTCATCTTTACACACACAAATACTGAAGCATCTTAATATACTGGATGATTCAAAAATGGATATTTATATTCTGTAATTGCACTTAATCAGACAAATTTAACTGCTTTATACTATAGCTTTCATCAGACAGATAAAGTAAAAAAAAAAAAAAAATTATATATCTTATCTGTATTTATAGGGGTTGAGTCAATGCTCATTTTGATGTTCTTAAATTCTAACTGTTCCCTAGGGAACACAAGAAAACATTGTAAAAAGGCACAAACAGCGAGCGGTGGACACAAACGTGAAAAAAAAGATTTTGTTCGGAAGTTTTTTAAAACCGAATACACAAATCGTCGTTGCCAATGGTAAAAGAGAAAAATGTTACGTCTACAAAATGCTTGTGAAAAAACACTTGCTTATGTCATTGACTTCAGCATGATTAACTTATTGTTTAATTATAATTTATTTTTTTTTTTGTCCGAGGAACAGAAAAAAAATCGTTGCTACATAAATACTCCCTCCTAACGAAAAAAAATTAAAATAGCAACGATGAGAAGCGAATTAACGCCAAAGAGTTTAGAGAGAAAAAACACAAAGAATGAGACAGAACATAATTCAAAGGTTGCATGTTGCCTCCTTAAAATAAGTTTCAAAAAACATTTGGAAGCAAAAAAAAAAAAAAAAGCTTGTTGAGAGAAAATGTCTGAAATATTAAAAAAGCATTTTTTTAAATGAGTGTTACACGACATCATCCAGTATACCTATGAATTAAACCATTCAACAAAAATACAATTTCCTTCTTTGGTTCAGTTAGGTAACATTACACTATTTTTAGCAGATACAAAAGAAAACAGATATGAAATACACATATGCACTTCTTTACAAACAACAAGAATCGTAGTATAATAATTAAATCGTGATAATGTATACAAAATATATGTGAGAAATATAAGTATATACCAAATTATTTCACAACAGAAAGCCCTTTTAAAAATCATGACATATTCTTTTTAATAGCACTTTTTTGCAATATATATATATTTTTCTTATTTTGGAATATTCCAAATAAATGTCATCTTTGGTACCATTATTTAGTTAGACATGTCTACACTACAATACATTTATTTGACATAGTAAGTTTAAATTGGTTATGAAAATAAACACTCAAAAAACTGGTGTTAAAAGATAAAATAGATAAAAACTTTGTGAAAAAAACACACATAAAAGGTTACTTCAAGGCCTAACGATTGTTTCGACCGAAAATTTGTTCGGTCTTCGTCAGACAAAAGACCAAGCGAATTTTCAGTTGAAACGATCGTTACGCCTTGAAGTAACATTTTATGTGTGTTTTTTCACAAAGTTTTTATTTATTTTAAATTGGTTAGTTGTTTACCAATTGGATATATTGACCATGGTCTACTGTACTAAAAGATATGAGAAATGGTGCACCATAATCTTAAAATACAAATATAAATGTGAGATTGACACAAGTCATTATCTCTGACACGAGTTGAAAAAATTGTTATTAGTATTTCTATAAAAGTACATAAATTTGAGATATATCTATAAAATTATACTTTAATCATAGTAACATTTTGTTTTTAAAACTACAAATTAGAATTCGAATGCTCACTGGCCAGGTGACCATCCAAAAACTAACCAAGTTATTAGGAAATACATTATTGACAAGTGAAAGAAAAATAACTCACATTTATAGATTTATTTATTTTACTTATTATTTTTATATAACTACATAGGTTTTGAAATGAAATTCTATGTTAAATTTTTACCTGCTGGTATAACCTTATCTGTTTTAAACTTATAATGTAAAACATTTATTTGAATCTTAAAACATTAATACAGTAATTAAACTAATAATTTAACCATAATTCTTAATATATATAAATCTCATTTTTTTTTACAAGTCAGAATTCTTCAGCATCCTTAAACATGTATTTGAAGGAATCCCCTCTTTCTATATTGCCTGCAACATAAAAAGAAGAGAACAGGAATTGGAAGAAAACAATAGCAGAACAGACAAAAAAAATTTTTTTTTTTTTTAAATTGTCAAGCCAGGTGTGCACGATCTAAACTTGACGGGAACGAAGAGTCATGTACGGTTGCTGTTCTGATGACACTTGAGATTGGAGAAGGGGAATATTTAAATGTTCTTTTCTAGGAGGAGCTAGTAGTAGTTTGTCTTTATGCATTTTCAGTCGTTTTGAATTTTTCTCATATAATCGTTGAATTGAGTACAGCACATTGGTATGTCATACCTGCCAACTCTTCTGTTTTTGACAGAAGACTTCTGTTTTTTTAAGATATCTTCTGGTCTTCTGCCAGAAGATAAAATCTTCTGTTTTTTAAAATTTTTAAAGATATATTAAACTGTATCTAAAACTATGCTAAAAAATCAGTAAATAAATAAATTCATTTCAAAATAGTAAGATATACTGCAAAAAAAGTCTGTCAAATTTACAGAAAAAAACTGTCAGCCAGGATGCCAGTTTATTTATTTTTTTTTTAAGAAGTCTTCCATAAATTTGACAGATTCTCGGTTTATTTAACAGAAATCTTCTGTATAAGGAAAAAAATACGGAAGACTTCTGTAAAATATACAGAAATAAACTGGCTTCTTGGTGGACAGTTTTTTCTGTAAATTTGAGACTTTTTTTGCAGTGAATCATTTTGACAGCTAACAGCACAATGCCGTTGTATGAATGAGGTCAAAGCGTTTGTAAGCAAATCTTTTATAGATAGTTAAAAAAAAAAACAGAACTTCATTTTGTTCCACCCTCAGTAATTCATCATTAGAAAATTTATTAGTGTTGAAAACTAAAGCTAACATACTTGGTTATGAAAATAATTTTTCTGATGAACTATTAGTAAAAGCTAAAAAAGATATTTTGAACCAGCTAAAAAAAATCTTAATCTGTTTATTTTTCAGTGTACTTAGGTTAAAAATAAAAGTCAAATTTCCATTTATTTGTGAAAATACTCCATCTGTTTTCATTTCATATAAAAATTTCAGGTGAGCTCTTTTCTGTTAATATTTAATTTTGTTTTTATTTCTATACATTGCTAATATAAAAAATAATGAGAAATGGTGATAAACTGAGTGGTCTTCTGTTTTTTACTTCTTATATTTAAAAAGCATCAGATTTTTTGTGAAATCTTCTGTTTTTTCAACTGTAGTCTTCCTGTTTTCGGCTTAAGGAGGTTGGCAGGTATGGTATGTTTCTTGACAACTTGATATGGCCCTTTATATGATGGTAAATATTTGTCAGGTGATTTTAAGTACACAATATCTCCAATGTTGAATTTTCGAAGTTTCCTTTTCTCATTTATTTTTTTATTTCGTACTTCTTGCGATGACAATAAGTTCTTGTGTACTTTGACATATATATCTTTCATTGTAAAAAGTACATTTTAAGTACTGGAATTGTTCAAGATGCGGAGAGTTTACAGTCAAGTCAAAAGTGTCATAAAATGTTGACAGTTCACGTCCAAAATGAATGAATGCAGGGAAAAAACCAGTTGACTAATGAGTAGAGCTGTTATACAGGTTTTGATGTATAAGGAGAGCTGTTGTGAAGTCATATTTTTCTTTTGAAAGGATTTTGACTTGGATTTTGACACAGTGACTTTAAGAGATTTGTTGTCTCTCTCACTGACTACTTACATTGTGGTCCTGCCACAGTCGTTTTAAGAAGTTTAATTCCAAGAAGATTATTAATTTTTGCAAAAACTTCGTTGGTAAACTGAACTCCGAGGTCTGATAGTATTAAAGCTGGTCTACCATGTATTGAAATATAATTAATAAGCTATGCATAACTGCATTTGCTGTTAGACTATTCAAATTGTAAATTTGTAAATGTCTTGAGAAGTGGTCAGTTATTCTTAGGACATGCTTTCCTTCAATCGGTCCAACTATATCAAGAAATATTAGTTCTGAAGGTGCTTTGGGAATGTATGTTGGTTGGAGTGGTGCCCTAGGGACAGGTGGGATTTTGACGTTAATACAAGCTGTACAAGACTGGACAAAGTTCAGAACATCTACATAACAGCCGTGCCAGTAGAAAGTCTTGTTCAGAAACTACTTTTTTTGGTAAGTCTTTTTAATACCAAAATGACTAACATGAGCGATCTTTATCGTCTTGGCCTTCAAAGAGTCGGGAAGTACAATTAAATTGACAAAAGTGTCGTTATTGTTGTGCTTGCAAAACATCAACAATTTTGTTTCAGGATGTATGAAGTATTTTTTGTATTTTTGAGGAAACTTTTTATTTTGTATATCGTTAGTCATATTTTTAATTAAAGAGTCCTTCTGTTGTTCTTGGTAGGTAGTTTCTTCTGAAATTTCATATTCAGGATCAGATTCAATTACACTTACACATTCGATTTCAGAAAGAATGGCATCATTTTGAGATGAGGAATTAACATAAATAGCATTAATTTTTGGCATAACATGTGTAGATTCTTTAGGTGGAATTTCTTGATCATCATTTTCTTGTATTATTGCAGAATATTTTTTTCATTAATCAAATTTGGATCAGTATTTAAATTACTCTGAGGAGGAACATTTTCTAATCGTGATAAGTAGTCAATCAAAAAATTGTCCTTTCCTTTTATATATTTAAATGTGTACATGTATTCACTCATTTCGCACAACCACCTGGTTGTTATATCTTGAGAAGATTTCTTGTAAGACTCCAGGGGTTTCGAATCTGACAAAATGAAAAAATGTCGATTGTACAAAATTTGTTTGAATGCAGTAATTGACTTGTATATAGCATAGAGTTAGAGTTTAATAGGCGGGTAATTTTTTCCACTTTGTTTAAGTGTTTGGAGAACTAGGATATTGGCAGCAGTGTATCCTCATGCTCCTGCATCAATATGCCTGAAATTGCTGTGTTACTAGCATCAGTATTCAAATAAAAATCCTTGTTAAAGTCAGGCAATTTTAAAAATGATTCTGAAAAGAAAATGTTTTGTAAATTCTTCAATGCTTCAGAATGGGGATTTTTCCAAGAAAATTTAACTTTTGGTGAAGTTAATTGGATTAAAGGATCTGTTAATTTTGCATAACAAGGTATTAAGTTACGGTAGTACCCACAAGTACCGAGGAAACGTTTTAGTTCTTTCCGATTTTTGGGGTTCAGCAAAGGATGTTATCTTCAAGATATTTCCCTTTATGGGAGCTATTCTGTTTTGAGAGATTTGAAAATCGAAGAAGTTTACTTTTGTTAGATAAAATTCACATTTAGATGGTGATAGAGTTTTGTTATATTTGGCGAGTATTTTCAAAATTATTTCAAGTGATTTCATAGTCTCTTCAAAGGAATTAGATGGTATGATAATGTTATCTTGGTATGCTGATATGTGACTTAGCTGAGCTTCCTCAATGATATTACACATAAGGTTTTGAAAAATGGATGCTGAGTTTTTTTTGCCCAAATATTAATCGTTTGTTGGCGTACATTCCAAATGGAGTTGTAAAAGCCAGCATATCGTGATATTCATTAGGCATATCAACCTGCCAATAAGCATTGGCCAAATCCAGAACAGTAAAAAATTTGAAATTGGATAATTTTGTGATAGTATCTGAAATTTTGGGAAGAGGATATGCTGAGGGCTTTAAAATGCTATTAATAAGGCACAAGTCAATGGCAAGTTTGTAAGTTTGTGTGTCATGAGGGTTTGCTTTTCTCTTTTTTACGACTAGAAGAGGAGAACTAAAATTTGACACAGTTCTATTAATTATGTTTGCATCCTGTAATTCACGAAGTTGTTCTTTTACTTGATCCAGCAGTGAAAATGGAACTGGATAGGGAAGACACTTAATAGGATATTTAGTTGTGCATTCTAAATTAGGTTTTACAGCATCAGTATGCCTGAGTGTTTTGGGTGATTTCATGAATGCAGCATAGATAATAATAAGCTTGACATAGAATGCTTTTGTTCATTAGTTAAGTGCTCTAAATTAAAATCTTCTGCTTTTAGTTCTTGTTTTCGCAGATTTAAAGTATCACTTGTTGGATGAATTAAATTTATAAATTCAGTTTTTAATTTTTCTGTGACATTATTGTTTTCTAGATTTAATTTATCATCGACAATATCAACTTCTCCTACATTTCCAACACACCTTGATTTGTATAAATGAACATGTTTCTTTGATATGTTTTTTATATAAATATAAAATGAAGAAAAATTACTATTGGAAATGTTTGTTTCTTTTGAAATTACATAAGGATGGACTTCAATATATACATTTTTCAAAGATGGTATAAATAGCAAATCGTTCTCAACTTTCTCTTTACAATGCACTAAAGCATAAACATAATCATCAGCTTTCATCTTAATTTTTCTAGATAGATATACTTTCTGAGAACTTGCGTCATGGGAACTCTTTGAGGAATAAAATTTTCTGGACTTACCTAAAGGATTGGAGTTCGGTGATGTTAAAACACTATTACCCTCCATCTTACTTCTATCCTGCTGATGATCTCTAGGCACGTCTTGGTAGTTATTTTCCTTTTCTGGTTCATACATCTTTTCTACCTCAATTGATGTAAAACAACTTTCATATCTTTCTGCTTCTGCAACAGGAATATTGGAAGACAGTATAGTGTTAAAATTATTCAAATCACTATCATTGTTAGATGCTGTGTCTATTTTTGAGACTTTCTGATCCAAGTTATTTTCATTTAACGATGTTGATATAAGGGGTGCACTCGTGTTTCCAATTTTTACAGAATTTTCTTTTAAATTGAAATCAGCTCTACATTTCATTAAGAAATCATATCCCAAAATGCCTTGAAATGTTGAAGCAAAATCAGTAATAAAAAATGTCTTTTTGAAGAAGTGTTTGTCGATTTTAAATGATAATGAAATACAAGAATGAAAATTCACACTAGAGTTTATTGTTGAAATTTGAACACTTTTTGCCAAATGCTTGTAGGTAATGTATTTATTTTGCAAAAGAATGAAGATGCTAAAATACATATAGAACTACCAGTATCCAGCAGCATTTTTGCTGAAATATTTTGAATATTAAACTCAATAACTGGCAATTTAGAATTTTCTAAAAAATTGTTGTAATTAAATTCAAGTTCCAGGGGTGGGAATTCTGTACCAATTGCGCCATACCGCGCCAAAACTTGAAACCTGCACTATCCTGCTACATAAGGGCTTTATCGTACGTTTCTGCACCAAAAGAAAAAAACAGCTACTCTGCTCATTACAAACTGCTTTAAAAAAAAAAAAAAAGTGCCAACTCGCCGTACGTTTTGTTTCTGCGCTTGCACAACTGACTACCGTAATTTATGGAAGAAACGCCACACCCACGAAAATGAGCTTAATTAACTAGAAAATCAACAGAAACATCGTAGTCACGATCTCCCCACCTCCACCCCTCCGGGAAAAAAAAGAAACATCGCACTGTGATATATTTTGGAAAGGGGGGAGTGGTGGATAAACGGTAAAAATATCTCCTTTTTCCCCCCTTACCATATAATGTTTTAAAGTATTTATTGCTATTTTACAAGGATTACGATTTCCATTTTCAAATAATCAGTGTCCGATTTAAAACATCAATTTTTATATTCACAAAGGCAAATTTATAGAATTAAATAAATAACTTGTAAAAAACTTTTTGCTTTCGCAAAAAGTTCGGACAGTATAGCACATGCTGTTAAAACGAAAGAACCAGCTGATGAGTAGGCTCCAGTCAAAAGTAAACAATTTTTTTTTTCCCCGCTGACGTCCAGCTGTTGATTATGTAATGAGCGTGCTTCAGCAAATTGTTTGTTTTAAGCTTTGAATGTTGTGTGATAACTCTTGATGTTTATTCATTTATTACTTCTGATATTTGTAACACTGGGATTTATTTTAAAAGCACTCAGGGTTTCCTGAGCTTGCCAATTACTTGACATCTTGTTAGTTGACTTTTTTCCGTAATAACGGTGTAAGGCAGTGTTCATTCGGTACAGTGCTCCTTCACAGGGCGCAAAGCCGCACGGCGAAAAAACATAAATAACTTATAGATGAACTTCTTTTTTTTTTGGGGGGGGGGGGATAGAATGGTTAAATTCACACAGGGCGCAACAGACTAATTTTGGTTGCGATTCGGTATTTTAAGAACAATCAGGCCCGGACTGGCTCCTACGGGGCTCCTTACTGGTGAATTTGGAGGGAATAGAATATTAGGATATGTAATATTTGAAAATTAGGTTTACTTGCCATATTTAACTATTTTAAAGCTGGGGGGAGGGGTGATTCTTCGGGGGATCCCTCGCGGGGCGTGGTCTGTGGGGTCCTTTGCAACTCCACTGTATCAAAGAGTAAGATTACAAAGAAATAAATAATCGGACTACTTTGCTACATTACTCGAATGTATATCAAATTACTTTGATAAGAAAGTAGTAGAGGCCTCGCTGGGGGTTCCTTTCTTATTCCGGGGCCCCTTGTTGATCGCCGACCTGGCCAGTGAGCCTGAGAACAATGGACGTTCACGGGAACACAGGGGTGTGGTTAATCAAGGGTAGTGCGTTTTTGCGGTATTTTAAGAAACTAGCCCATCAAAAAATATATATATTAAAACCTTCATTAAATTTTAATTATAGTTCTAAAATGTAGACATAAAAAGCTTCTTTTTTTTTTGGACTTATTGAGGAGACATCGGTTGGATTTATGTACCCATCTATAGCGTTTGATCAAACCGCTTTTCAACGGGGTAGGCTAGTATTCTGATTTGTTACGCTGTGCTCCGTGCACCGCTAAAAGGTACATGATCAGTGGGGGCGTCATCTTTTGAGACAATTATTACTAAATAACTTTTATAATTTTTCGTTGAAGATCGGCCAAAAAAATTAAAAATATTGTAAACGCCGCGGCGTTTCTTCCATAAATTACGGTACTATTACGTCACTCTAAAAGAACGTAATTGGCTCAGAACAAACCAGTCAGAATAATGGAGAAAAGAGAAAAAATGTCATTGATCATCATTTTATGGCCAGCACTGCGCTCAAGATAGGGTTCCTCAGGGGGGGGGGAGGTTGTGACCCCCCTTGGCTACGCCTCTGTAATGGAGATAAAAAAGAAAAGTTAAATAAAAAATTTTTGCAAAAGTTATTCATTTTTCATTTAATTTTTAATCTATAGTCTTTGTTATTATTATTATTCTGGTGTTAAAAATTACCTCTAACTTTGAATGTAGCATCTAATAATATATTAGGTTAAGGTAAGTTTATATTTTTCATTTTTAAATGCTTATTATTTATTGAAGTGGGCTTCTTTTATCTGAGTAATATTTAATACTCTCAAATTTACTAAAAGCTTGACTGTAGTTATATTTTTCTATCGATAGATTAAGAATGAAATTTGCTCCAATTTGTTGCTTCAGTGCTCCAAATCGTCGACACTGTTGCTCCAAAAAGCTGCTCCAAATCAACCTTAACCAATTCCCACCCCTGAAGTTCACAATTTTTCAAATAGCACTGAACTGACTGGTCTCTTTGCAGTCTGGGCATTGTTTGTTGTACTTTCGATACATTTTAGTTCCTGAGATATTTGTGGAACAGTTATATTGTTTGGGTATGTTATTTGCAATTCCCCAGAAAAAGATGGTGATATGTATCGTTGGAGAACACTTCCATCAGCATTAAGTGTCTCCACATTTAGCTTAACTGTGACTGATGAGGGAGAAAAGCAGGTGCTGGTGGGTTTAATGTAATGCCATTTTTATCATATTCTTTAGATTTGTGTACATTTGTTTTGTTGAAACAGTTCAGAGCATATCTTTTATCACTTATTCTTTTATTCTTTTCACATTTAAATAGAAAACAATTTCTCATAATATGCCCTTTTCGAGCACAGAATGTACAAACATCTAAATTAGAAGAACGTTTAAAATTAGGTTGTTTTTCTTTATTTCTTTTCAAATGTTTTTGATTTCTCCAGAGAAATTGTCGCTTAGGAAAATATGCTCTATTTCTAGCATTGTGATTTTTGTTTTTCCAATAATGACTTGGTTTATTGCTAATGGCATTTGCAGATGTACTTGGGTAAAATGTGTCAGTAGTACTGTGCATAAGATGTATGTTTTCATTTCTTTCATTACTAGGACAATCTTTAGTAATGTGCATGATGTCCTGCAGTTGCTGTGCCCTCTTTACAGCATTTTGAAATGAATTTATATTTTCAGAGAACACAGTAGTCAAAATATTTCAGGACAAAACTTTTAGAAAGTGTGTTAACATTATACTGTCAAGTGCAGTAGAGTCGTGTATGTCCAGGTAAACTTTTGTTACCATTATTGATAATCAGTGGGCATAGCGTTGCCAGGCATCCAGATAAGTCCGGACATAGCTAGGCTTTTTGATTGCGTGTCCGGCCAAACTTAACAGTGCCCGGCTTTTCTTAGGCTTTTTACTGGTGACTGGCTGATTAGTAATAAAGTACTTGAACTGATTTGGCATTCGATGTTATTTATATTCCATTAGAATTTAACAAGATTCATGGTAATAATCAAAAAAGCTTGATCTTACATACAATTTTTTATTTTTTGTCTTACCTATTAATACTGAGACAAAATCCTCAATATTGTAGGCTGTCCGGCCAAACTGGCTGGTCTGTCCGGCTATTTGGTTTGGCGACCTGGCAACCCTAGGTGGGCAAAATTGTTAAATGCCTCATCCTGATTTATTTGCATATCATTTACACATGCTAAAGAAAATATTTGAGATGATTCGGTGAAAAAATTCTCTAGAACGAAAAACAATTCTTTGGCATTCTTAGCGGCCTGTCATTCTTAAGATTCGATGAAAAATTCTAGTGCTTGTCCAGTGAGTTTTGTTTTCATAAATAGAAGAGTCTGCATATCACTCCAGTGATACAAATTTTGCAGATCTGTAATTTGGGATTTAAAGAATGCCAACATTTTTGGATTTCCGTTATACGACTCAATTGAAATGGAAATATTTCTACAAGAATTCGAGTGGTTATTTTCGTCTAATGTTATTTGAGAACTATCATGTGTTGACATAGAAACGTTTGCTGTGTGCATGTTTACAACTTGTTGAGACCGTGTACTTTTTCCCTTTCATGTTCTTTCATTTTTCAAAAAGTAAAAAGTTCAAGAAAAACAATAACAATCAGTACTGAAACAAATTAAATGTTATTAAAATACCATAGCACTTTTGTTTTTGCACCCACATTCATGTCATAGAACTTAATTATACTCATATCTCAAAAACACCTGTATAGTTCTGTATTCAAACAATATTAATATTCATCAATAAAAAAAAAGTTCTTCAAATTGTTCCATTTCATATCATGGAATAATACAAAAATGAATGCTTGTGAACCTCTAGTTGCATAAAATATTCATAAATCATCAATATCTACTCTATCTTTTTAGGAACAAATATAGAATGTCACCAGGTAAGCTTACACACATGCGAATTTAAGAACACATGTAATAAAGTTAATTTTTCATGAATATCAATCATAAATTGTTCTTATTTGTGTACGAAAGACTGGCAAAGGCAACAGTTTATGGCGTGGTCGTGATCGCATAGGCCTTCAGAAGTGAAAAGGAACAAACTGAAAATTGTCAGACGAAACAGTATGGGTTTACACATTCACCAATTAATTTTAAACAGATCTTAAATATGTCACCTTTACACACACAAATACTGAAACATCTTAATATACTGAATGATTCAAAAATGGATATTTATATTCTGTAATTGCACTTAATCAGGCAATTTTAACTGCTTTATACTATAGTTTTCATCAGACAGAAAAAGTTTTAAAAAAATAATAATAATTATGTATATTATCAGTATTTATGGGGGTTGAGTCCTTGCTCATTTTGATGTTCTTTAATTCTAACTGTTTCCTAGGGCACACAAGAAAACATTCCAAAAATGCACCAATGGCGAGCGATGGACACAAACGAGAAAAAAAAAAAAAGATTTTGTTCAGAAGTTTTTTAAAACCAAATACACAAATCGTCGTTGCCAATGGCAAAAGAGAAAAATGTTACGCCTACAAAATGCTTGTAAAAAAACACTTGCTTACATCATTTACTTCAGCATGATTAACTTGTTGTGTTTAATTTTAATTTTATTTTTTATGTCCGAGGAACAGAAAAAAAATCTTTGCTACAGTGGGTGTACCCATTAATGGGCTCATTCTAGAAAGTGCTGAGAAGAAAAGAATTTTCTAAAAGCCTTTAAGCAATATAGTTTAAGGTGGTCGTACTTAAAGCTACAGATAGGTAAAATGATAGACCAATGTGAAAATAGGCCTCATTTGTTGAACTTAATTTCATGCACAAAGATCTGTTGTGGTCATACTGGCAGCTACAGATAGGTAAAATGATAGACCAATGTGAAAATAGGCCTCATTTGTTGAACTTTATTTCATGCACAAATTGAAAGTTTTTTCAGGTCTGTTTTTTTAGCATTTTGCTTAGATCCAAATCCCCTGACTTTGCTGTTCAAGAGTTACTTTCAAGCCTTCTAATTTGTTTTACAAATGATGGTTAATTTGAATCTTTAAATTTGTTATTTAATTTCAGACAGAGATATGAAGTTTATTTGGTTCTTGCATTTACATTTGAAGAATTCTTTGATGCAATTTTCTTTCTTAAAAGAAAAGCTATATTTTGCACTATTCACTAAAATGAGAAATCTTTGCATAAATTCACATCTATTCATAAATTGCTTATATTTTGCATTTATTCACAATTATAAGAAAATTTTGTATTTTTTTAGTATAAATGAAAATTTCATACCACTACTCATCTCCATTGTCATACTTTAGGTTCTTCAGAATTGACATTGATAAAATCTTTAGTTGACATAGTTATCCAAATTTCTGAATGAGCTTGCTCGAAAACAATCTTCAGTCCTTTTCTGGCCCCACATTCACTTTTCTTAAATGTGCTCTAAATGATTTTACAATTCCAGCACCCATTGGTTGCAATAATCCTGTAGCATTCTGCGTTTAAAAAATTCAAGTAGGTGTTACTTGTGTATGTGTGTGTGTTGGGGGGGGGGCATTGTGTACTATCTAAAATAAGCAAAACTTTTTTCAAAACTTTCAAAATTTTTCTGTGCCATCCAAATCTTTTTGTAATGTTTGTATAACATATGAAGTTCAAGTTGCAAATTCCTGGAACATTGTGGCAATATGTTTTTTTCCGACAACTTTCAAAATTTATCACTATCATCAGCCAGGCCCTGATTATGACAGAATGGGGCCCGGAAACTTCAAACATTTAGGGGATCCCCCACTCTCCAAAAAATGCAGCTGTAAATTAACAAAATTTAAAAAAATCATTTACAGTGGATTCCAGTCAACTGGGCAAAATATGGATACGCACAGTTTGGTTATAGCAATTGGTAGTTCGGGTTACAAAAAAAATCCCGAAGATTTCAGGAATCGGCATCTAAATAATAAACGTCTTGTCTCTAATGATTCTGGGATCGACTCATCGCTACCAGTGCATCTTTCGCCATGTCAAATTTTGATAAAAATGACCTTCTCTTACTAAAAGTAAAACCTTTTTTTTTTTTTTCAGTTCAAAAAATCTGTAAAAAGTTAACCTTTTTTTAACTTGCAGCTACTTTCAACTCTTAATATCTAGCGAGATATCATGCCATGAAAAAGTAAACACAGAAGCGAAGGAAACGATTCATTCCTTGATTCTTTGAAAAAAATCATGGAACATAATCTCTCGTGTAGATCAATGAGAGAAAAAGCTCAGCAGATTGTTTGGTGGCAACATCTGTGAATTATATTGTTAATGAAATCATTAAAATGTCTGTTTTACTGCCTTTTCCTTAAAATGAATAATACAAGGACCATAAACAGATTTCTGCTTTACCTAAGGAATGATTTAATATAAAATTCATGTATTATTAATTATTTTCAGTAAATTACTTCTAATTTATTTACAAATTATATGAATCATTCAATAAAATTGCAAAAATTTAGTATTCAAAAGGATTAAATAATTTTACAATTGTGCAAAATGATTTTGAGGCCATACTTTAACTAACCAAATGTATTAATTTACTATAGTAAAAAAAAGACTATATAAAAACATTCATTATAATTTATATTTTACTAATTTTTCACTAATTTTATTTATTTAAGTACAAAGGCATGTTCGAGCGAAAGTTTCATTGTTACAAAGAAAAATATTTTTAAAGAAACAATACATTGCAGCATGAATATAGTGATAAATCTCTCGATAGGTTATTTTTCTCTTCAACGTTAATCTCCCCAGCCACCCCCTCAAAGAGATTTTGCTACTAACAATTGTATTTATTAAAGTATGGATTTTGAAAATGAAAAAGTTAGTTATAGAATTATTTTTGTATGTTGCAAATTTCAGTCGCAAAGAGGCCGTGCGCCGTAGATTGCACAAGCCAGTCACGAAGCGGCACATGTGCTCTAGGTTGCACATTTTAGCCGCAAATTGGCCATCGACGGCCAAAACTGGTCGCCGAAGGTGGCTAGTGTTACATATATTAGAATGTCATTATGACCATTACTGTACAACACAAGTGTCTTGCAAAAACACATTACACATTACAGTGTATTCATAGTACAACAGGTGCCCTTTAGGGGGGGGGGGTAAGTTATGGCACTTCCCACCCTCTAAAGTTTTAGTATATTGTCTTATGATGTAAGCAAAATTGGAACTTAAACTTTTAGAGGTGTGAAATTTGCTCCCAAGTAGAATTTTTTTTTTTGAAGTTTGGTCCCCCCTAAAAAAATTCTGTAGGCGCCCATGGTTGTATATGAACTTTAATCATATCAAGTCAGAATGCTGTTAAATGTCCTCAAATGATAAGTCACTTTTTATAAATATGAAGCATAAATAATGAAAGTAAGGAAATACTTCAGTATTTTAGTAAACATCAAGAAAACTTCATAATTTCTGAATTAATTTAAAATTCGACCCAAACCTCTATGAATAAATATTTTCCAAGAAATTTCAGTAGGTAGAGGATATTTTTTATGAACAATTTGGGGCCCTACAAATCTAGGGTCCTCGAGCAAATGCCCGAATAGAAATGCCCATGTGATAATCAGGCCCTGCCATCAGTATTCATAGAATGAACAGCTGTTATTCTTGCTTTCCTTTTCAAAACTCCCCTTTTAGACTGAAAGAATGGATAAATTAGCAAATATGCCAAGGTTGGGAGTCAAAAGTGAGCCTATAATCGTAGACAGTGATATGCTAATCACCATGTAATTTATGATGGCTATCTTTTGAAATTCTTTTAACTGTCTGTTTGGACAAAATATACTATTGCAATTTTTACTGCAATGCACCTATATTTTATTTTAATGAAAATACAACCATAGCATAAAACATTTTCTTTTTTAGAGTTTAGAGCTTATTTTCTTTTATTAGTTCAGTTACTTTTTTTTTATGTTCTTATTTATGTTTTTAAATCGCATTAAAAGTTTGTGCTGCGAAAACGACTTTACATTTTTTTGCCTTTTCTAAGACTCTCAACAAATTAATTGTTTTAATGCTGAATATTTTTTGCATTCTAATGTATTATATTGAAACATGCAGTGCTATTATACTTCATAACACTCAAACTGTTAAAATTTGTTTAAGTAAGCTTATTATACTTTAACCTTTTATATACCAAATTAAAACCTCAGAAGAATATCAACATGAAACATTTTCTTTTCTCCTATTTTAGACAATGAATGATTAATATGATTATTGTAATATAAAAGAAAACTGAGAAAAATATTAAAAAACACTACCTATACCAGGGGTTCTTAACCTTTTTTTGCCGCAAACCAAAATCAGCTGTATGATTTACTTCGCAACCCTTGGGCTGATATTGCAATTGTAAGTTCTTTGTGCTTATTAATATTCCTTATTAACAAAATGTTTGATTTTCAAAATTAGCTGAAAAAAGCTACATCTTATGTATTTGTAAGAGCGTTGTTATAAAAGAGAAAACCCTGCATATTATTACACTAAGAAAACAAAATAACACAAATAAGAGAAAATTAAAATATTCTATAAATCAATTTAAAAAAGTAATTGCCTTTCTTCTGTGCAATCCTTGGCCTTGCATTACTTCTGACACCTTTTCAAACCAAGGAAGTGCCTTTGAAAGGCAGCATCTCATATCATATTCCTATTGTAATCTGTTTTTAGTTTTAGTTTTTTTGTCAGAAAGTATAGAAAAGATGGCTTCGCATAAGTAAGTAGTGGGAAACGGAAGTAATGCGTTCATAGTTTCAGTGAATAGAATAGGTTTTTCTTTTTTCAAACTTATCTAAAATGATCTTAGTGTTTGATTTTTAAAACTTTGATGTAAAAATTCCTCATTTTGAACCTCAGTGAGCTCTTCTCGGAGACTTACAATGTTTGAAAAGTATTCAGGTGATTATTCTACATCTATGTCAAATGGATTGCGCACCCAACTATATTTGAACATGTCTTCCAGAGTGTAACAATCAAACTGAATAATTAATTCTTCTGCTCAATTATTACATGTTTTTTGTTACCCAACTCAATGTTTCCATCTTCTAAAAACAGGCTCAAAGTTCAGAATGAATATATTCTACTTTTCCTATTCCTCAGTTTCAGCTTCCTTTTGAAAGCTGTTAACTTCTCTACTAATCCAATAACCACTTGATTGCTTCCTTGCATTGATGCATTTAATTTTAAGTTCTGCAAATATATATGAAAGGTAGACTAATTTCAGCTCAGTTTTTGTCAGAAAACTGGAAGTCGAAGGGTGATTTATCTCAATACTCTGCCTAGAAGATTTGGATTTCCTTCCATACAACAGTAACTCTTTGAAGTGCATTTCCTTGAGATACCTATCTGAATTCAGAATGATACACTGTGTGACATTGAAAATGCAACACCAAGAAGAAGTGGTCAGAAAATTATGCAAATTTCAGGGTAAATGCACCTTGCCGAGTTATGCTAATGATGTAAAATTGGCAGCTCGCCAGTGCACATGGGAAAAAATATACGGGAAGGAACTGGTAGAATGGACAATTTTTGTGAAAGTATTGCTGCTAGAGAAATTTTCGTAGAAATTTTGTTCTTGTCTCAGAGGACACATGTAACCAGAGAATGCCAGGCCACCATCTATGGAGGCAGTTCCAGTAGACCGGTGATTTTACGAGGGGCATGGTGATCGGAATGAGAAGGGCAGGTTGGCCCATTCGACAAATCTCGGCAGACACACACCTGGATGTGCCCACTGTACACCGGCTGTGGCGAAGATGGCTGGAACAAGGAAATGTCGCATGTTTAAGGGGTGCCAGTGCAGCCAGAGTGACGTCAGCATGCGTGGATCGACGCATCCATCGACAAGCGGTGGCGACCCCGCAAGCTGCTTCAACCTCCATTCTGCAACATGTTCAAGACACCTTGGATGCTCCTATATCGACCAGAACCATTTCCCGTCGATTGGTTGCTAGTGGCCTGCTCTCATGGCTTCCATTAAGAAGACTGCCATTGGCTCCACAACATACACGGCAACGATTGCAATGGTGCCAGGTCAAAGTGACATGGCCGATAGAATGGCACAGGGTTATGTTCTCAGATGAGTCATGCTTTTGTTTCTCCAGTGATAGTCGCCACGTATAAGTGTGGCGTCGACGTGGATACAAGTCCAATCCGGCAGCAATTGTAGAATGCCCCACCACGCAACAACATGACACCGTGGTTTGGGGAGCATTTGCGTATGACTCCAAGTCACCTCTAGTTCATATTCAGGGCACTATGGCGGCTCAACGATGTGTGGATGATGTGCTGCGGCTGGTGACACTCTCCTACCTTCAAACGGTTCGCAACGCCCTGTATCAGCAGGATAACACTCGACCTCACACTGCTCACATCAGTCAACGTGTTCTGCAAGGTGTACAGATGCTTCCCTGGCCACCGTACTCTCCTGATCTGTCGCCAATCGAACACATTTGGGATGTGATTAGATGCCATTTGCAAACCCTGCCACTAGCCTGTTCAGAAGACGAACTGTGGCAAATGGTTGAATGGGAATGGAGAAACATTCCTCAGGACGCCATCCGTACTCTCATTGACTCAGTACCCAGACATTTTGCTTCGTGTATCGCCGTCCACGGTGGTCTGACAGCTTACTAAGACGACACTGCTCTCCCTCTGTATTATGCATATCATTTTGAAATAAAGATCACTTATTGTTCACTGCTGTCTCTCTCTGCTTGCCGAGTTTCAACACTTTCTGGCCACTCCTTATGGGTGTTGCATTTTCAATATCGGGCAGTGTATAATAAGTGAGTGTATTCAAATCCTATTTCTACATAAATTTAACTAAATATCCTGTTATTAAGCAATCTTGCTTTTATGACGTTAACGATTTGAACAATCTCTTTCATAACAATATTCAAACCTTCTGATAGCATCTTAGATGCAAGGTTGTCTCTCTGAAGAAGCCAATGAAACACTTTTACATCAGAATTAATTTATTTTATTCTTACAGAGAAACCCTGATGTGCCCCAAGCATTGACAGTGCACCATCACTGCAAAGACTGAGGCACTGTTCCCAGGTTCGTTAACTCAAAAATGTCTTACCTGTCGTAATGGTAGTGAACAGACGGCAAAACAAAAATCGTTCTTCCATTTCACTAATACCCAAGTTTGTGTCATGACACATAGCAGTGACTGATTAATGCAAGTTTGTTGGGGGGGGGTGTGGTTAATTAGAAGATTGACCTTTACACCCATTTTATGGAAGTAAAATAGGATCTTAGGCAAGTTGGAGTGTATAGGCTGATTATTTTACCAACTATGCGAAAAATTCCAGAGCTGGGGCTCGAACCCAGGACTACCGCTTAACGTGCGGGTGCTCTACCACTGAGCTACTCTGGGACGATTCCCAGATGAAATTTCTCGCTTTTGAACCGTTGGCATTTATCATCTTCCTCTGCAAACCACAGATGGAACAGATGAAACATTTAATCCGCGACAACTCCATTACGCCGCGGAAGTTTTATACATTTTTAGAAAGTATAAAATGAGTACCCAGAGTAGCTCAGTGGTAGAGCACCCGCACGTTAAGCGGTAGTCCTGGATTCGAGCCCCAGCTCTGAAATTTTTCGCATAGTTGGTAAAATAATCAGCCTATACACTCCAACTTGCCTAATATACTTGAAAGGTTGATATATTCACTTTCTAAAAATGTGTAAAATAGGATCTTTTACATTAATTTATTTTTTCTCAGGGGGGAAGGGGGGGGCTTAAATCCGCCCTTGACCCATAGATTAAGAATCCCTGAACTATATGTTTGATGATTGTTTCATAAGCAAATTAGTCTTTTTGAAGCATTTAGCACAAGCAAAACTGGCATGGTCAAGTAATACTTTGAATGAAGCAGTTTTGGGAAATCTAATCCTTTGATCATAATACCAACATCTGAAAATTCATTAAGGCTCATACTCTTTTTCATTGACACAATTTGATTATAAAATGAGCGGAATGCTATCCATTAAAACAGTCTTAACCCCTTCAAGCCCAGAATGTTCTGCAACGACGCGCTCCCACCAGCCCGCGCTCTTCGCAGACGAGATGTTTCCCCCGGACGGGAGAGTTTTTGATGTTAAGCCTAATTCAGCAAATAAATCGTAAAAATTCAATCAAATTAAAAATTTTAATTCAAAACGTGGAAAATAAGAATATAGGCTCTAAATTCAACCCACTCTTAGATAAAAATGTCAAAAGAGGAAGATCTTTCATATCTTGACTCCATCCGTCATTAGATGCTCTATTTGCATCACTAATAACACTATCATCGTCATCATCATCTTCACACACATCTGATTCTTCACTCACATAAATATCTGTTTCACTATCACTCGAATCACTCTCCTCATTCATCATACGCGCAATTTCACTTTCCGTAAGATATTTCACTCTTTTCGCCATGGCTGCATAAACGAAACTAATAGAAAATAAACCCTCATGCACCCTCTGTACTACCGATAAACAAAAAAACCAACCCATTCGCTATCCCCCTATTCGTCCTAAAATCCAGTGTCACAATAAAAAACAAAAACATTAAACTCCCCACAAAACACGCCTTTGAGATCAGCTCTTTAACTTTACTGCTACTCCACAAAGCAATCACGTGTGTTTGTTTATGTTAACTCCTGAGTCATTCCCAGCTGTAGGAATTCCGATAACAGAAACACAGGCTGAAAGTTCAGACCTCATATGACCTCCACAATTCAAAATTACGGTATAGTACTGCCATCTAGTGTCATTAAAAAATTCTAAAAAAACGTTCCAAAGTTTGGTTCCTTATACGGAACGATGGGCAGAAACAAGCGTTCGCAACGAGTTCCCAATACGGAACGATGGGCCGGTGAGAGCATAATTTTCCCATACCGTATAGGGTACGATGGGCGCGAAGGGGTTAATAAAACATAATAAAACAACAATTATGTAATTTAATAAAACATGCAGTCCTCGTGTAAGCTGATTTAATGAAGTATTTGGTAATGATAATAAATAGTTAAAAGGAATTTATGATTTTTTAAAAAATAATTTTATTTATTTGTTTATTTATTTACTATGGTATTTTTAAGTGCTGTCAAGTAGATAATGGATTAAACCATTATAGGCCCATTTACATGGAAAAATAGAAAATCCCAGGTAAAAGCAGAGTATTGATGGAAAATGTACAATGCATCATGGGAAAGCAAGGTCATTCCTGCATTTCCTCTCCACTGGAATAGGAATCTTTCTACTCTGCATTTTTTCCCTACATAGAGTAGAAAGAAGTGAAAGTTCTGCCATTTAACCTGCAATTTTGTGCATGTAAACAGGCCAAATGACTGTAAAAATCTTTTAATGAGCTATTCTGTTTCATTTTTTAGGTTCTTGGATCTACCCTCATTTTGACCTGGATTCCAAATTCAACCTTGAAAAAGAATCCCCGTAGTTTAGAAAACAAAACTCCAGGAAGTTCACCCTGTCGTAGTTCTTTCAGCAGCAAATGCCCTAGCCCAACACCCAGTGGGAGATCACCATTTCATTTGCCATTATCCGAACCAAATTTGTATTTCTCATGTCATGAAAAGTCCACCGAGGATTTGCAAGAGCTGCCTTGTGAACCTTCTCTTAGGTAAGGTCACCAAAGCAGAGTTGCTACGGCTGAAAGTGAGGTTTTTTTTGGGGGGGGATTACTGTTTACATTCATATATTACTGTTACATTACTGTTTACATCAGACTGCAGTTCTGCTTATAATATTTAACATGTATACGTGAAGGGTGTTGATGCAGAACTCACACCCTCCACTTTTCAAATTCTTAGGCTACCCCATACAAAAACCCTTAACGAGTTAAAAGTTTGTCACGCAGCATTTTACTTTATAGCTGTATGAATTCTAAATGGAGCTATTAAAAATTATCATATCAGTTTTTGATTGACGTCCTGGTGTGACTTTATCAGATTTATTTATTCCATTACAATTACTTTTGTTTTATTTCCTAAAGAAGATTTATACATTCAAGCAATACTTTTAATTATCAATTACACTGTTAAATACTTTTTGAGAGTGTAATTGAACCACACACACCCATCCCGTAGGTAAATGCCTTTTATGTAACCTTGCCTTAACACAAAATGCTTAAACATTGAGATGCATTAAGAATGCATTACAGAAGAATGCTTTAAATGCATTACAGAAGATGAAACTTTATGTATTATATTTTACATACTTTATAGCAAAGATGCATAAAACATTTGTAATTATCTGCCCATATATATCTATATATATATATACATTCAGGGTGATTCATAAATCCTAACCTAACCTAAGTTCATTAAATATTGATCAAATATGCAATAAATTACAAAGTTATATAAAAATTAAAGATAAGCTACAAAAATTTATGATGTAGAATAAAATACAAAATATAAATTTTATACCCCCCCCCCCCTTTAAAAAAAAATATGAATAAGATGTGCCCCTTACATTAATTAGGTAATCCACAAAGTTTCAACCTTTCATCATAAAAATGCTCAGAGCTTGGTCATTGGTAGAAAAATTTCCAGGGGAGGGCAAATATCACCTCATGGATATATGATTAGTATGTTGAAAAGAACAAAAAAGCAGGGGGGGGACAGCATACAAAAATCCAGAGGGAGGCAAGTACTCCTCCTTGCCCTATGCTGCAGATGCCCATGGCTCAGAGATATGGTTAAACAAAAAGTATGTGAGAAGCTATACAAGATAATTAATAACAAAAGTATTTTGTAATTATGCAGTCATTGCTTTCTTTCATATTTTGTGAACAACCCCTCAAATGCTGTCAAAGAAGGTGTAATTTTTTAAATTGGAAGTCCATCGTTTTGAATTAGCATACCATATTATCCCGAATATATCGTGACCCCAAAAGTTTTTATCAAGACAATTAGATCCTATCAAGATAATTATCAAGATATCAAGATAATTTAATCCTATCTTTAGGCCTCAAATTTAGTGCATGGTTTTTTTTTTTTTTTTTTTTTTTTTTTTTTTAAATGGGGAATGATCAGTCAAAAAACATTGCATTATATTCTGGCTAATACAGTATATTTAATCTCATATATCCGAAACTTTTTAAGATAAAATACTTAACTTTCGTACATCACCTCATTAATATATGGGTCACATTTTTCTAACTAGGACTTTTTTCTGTATGGGGGCATTGCAAAAATTTAAATTTTGTATTTATCTGTATTTTATTCCCTGAAAAGTTTAATGGATGCTTTAGAATTCTGCACCTTTTTTTATGTAAATTTATTGTATATGTCTATGATCATTATTTAAGGAATAAAAACGTAAGTCAAAGTTTTGGCACACTCTGTATAAGCACACATATGTGTGTGTATTTTAATTTTTAAATCAGCTCTTTCGGTAGAAATAGTATCAATAGCTACACTAGAATACAGAACATTACTATGAGGAGAATCATACAATATCAATATGTGTATGTTTCCTCCTTTATTTAAATTATTGTAGGTAGTATTTTCAAATCTATTGGTTTCAATAGATCGAAATTTTTGGTGATTTTAAGTGTTGGTTCTAATAATAATAAAAGTATATTTTAAATTATGATTTTTGAACCAAATTCAGTGTGAACAACTCAACTTGAGTAAGTTTAAATCTCTTAAATGCCAAATATAGATTATGCCTCCTTATTTCGGAATGAAGATTTGAGTTTGTTCATCTGTATTAAAAAAATATCGAAATGTAAATAAATCTTCCAAGATAGTGGTCTAAAAGAAATAATTCAATATTGTATAACAAGTATTTGGAAATAGTGTTTTAACCATTCTAAAAGTTTTGTGCACTGTCTTCATTTTCACATTATATGGGTTAGAAAATAATTAAAAATAATTATTAAAAAATAATAAGTATATTTGAAACTTTAGAGAAATACACTGAACGACAAATAATGTATAGTTTACTTTCATTTTATGGAATTTAATTTTAGTTTTTATTTGAAAATATTTGAAGTATTAATCTCCGAAATACCGCTGGTCTCTATTTTCTGAGTGTAATTAAAAGAGCAAAATATTAGAGGAACATGAGATATTTGTTAAGTAAAGTTAAAGGCTAAAGAGTAGATTATAATAATGCATCACTCGTATTAAGAAAAACTTGAAAGGCTTTACTAAATGTGTAATATAGTATTTTCAAAATGACCATGGCCTTTTTCTAAGATTAAGTTAATAAAAAACAGGTTAAGGAATTGCCAACAACTTATTAGAATCACTTATATAAGCATTGAAAAAGATTCAATTCCATTGAATACAGATATTATAAATAAAATTGGCAGATTTTCAGAATTCATTAAATTACTAATTTTATAATTGTTCTTGACTATATCTGCTTCATAACTAAGTTTAATTGTTAGGTATACCATAAAGTTATGTCATTTTTTTTTTTTTTGTATGTCAGTATTCCGCCTAACCAAAACTACTGAAGCAAATAATATGAAACTTGGAAGGTGTATGAGTTTTTTAATGTAGGTGCTAAACTAGAATACAAGTTTTAATATTCATAACTTGTGAAACGGAAGGGGGGCTTTAGGCAACCAGAACTTTCTTTTCATATTTCCCCCAATATCTAAGAAAAAAAGAAATGCCAGTGAAATTCTCGATGTAAAATGCAGTCCCCATGAATACCTAAAAATCAATTTTTGGACATTCCAAAATTAGCTCTCTTAGGTGGATAGATGGCCACCCTCTCACTTTTTCCATACATCATTCTTGAAAGAAAAAAAAAATATATCTGTATCTTGCTTTAAAATGTAAAAAAGGCAAATCCTATGTTTAGGCAGTGTTTGTTTGTAATTAAAAACTTATTTATTTGAATTTACTGTAAATGACATTATTTTCCGGTACACCTAATAGCAATATTACGAATAATGCTGATATAGTACCTAATAATGGTTTTTCCTCCCTGATTAAATCTGTACTATTTACTTTAATGACAATTTCAAGCCACTTTAATATGTGTAATTTTTATATTAATGAAAACAAGATTGTATTAACAATAATTATAATTATTTGCCTAATATTTCCAATAACATTACTGTGAGTGCATTTTTAGTTTTCATTATAGTATGTTAGGTGGCTGATAGACATCTTACTTTTTGTTTATATTTTAAATTACTGAACAGTTTATTTATTTGTTGACGACTGTCCATTTGTACGTACTTTTCCAAAATAATTTTTAGCAAGAGTACTATTGTTGTCACCCAACACTTCTCTGTAATTGTCATAGTAATATTGCGCTGTATGATTTGTATTTTTTCTGATTTCAGTGCTATTGTGTTATGGATGTCGACTTTTTTTTTTATATTCTGATTATGTTATCAAGTAACTGTTTAATAAGAGTATATTTCCTTTTTCCAGTCAATGCTTGTCTAATATGAATAATATCAAAAATGACGTTTTTAATTTTTAAATTTCTAAGTAAATGTTATCATTTATTACTATTTTAAAGTTTGATAATATGTTACACAATTTTATTTTATTGTATTTGTAATTTTACATGTGTCTTAAAAACTTTTTTGTCTTAAAAACTTTTTCGTGCACTCAATGTTAATTCTGTATTGTTTTACCATAAAATGTTTTTTCTAAATAAATCTTTTCACAAGAATTTAAAGTTTTATTGGTAAAAGATGATCATTCCACTATTGGAAATAGCTGTAAAATGTTGAAATTTGAAACTCGAAGAACTCAGCAGCTGGTCTGCTGTAATCAGGCTCTGTTCACTCGTTCACAGCATCCATATATCACCCATATGGCGTTATATTTGCCTTACATCAAAGCCTTCTAAAGTCTACCACTCTAGGAAGCTTTGCAAAAACCCATACCAAATTCATGAAAACTGACCACCTTTCCTTCTTTAACTTTCATCTTAGTGTTGTTCTTTTAGGAAAACTTGCACCTTTTGAGCAGCTTTTTAAAAACTTCAATTGCACTAGGGACTCAAAAGATTTTAAGAATGTCTCTTTACAAGTTGTAGTGGGAACTGTTACATCAGTGAACCTATAAAAGTTATAGAATACTCAGGGGGGAAATGCTAACATGCAGAATTTTGCATGATCTTTCTTAAACAGATGACATTTCCTCCCATTTTTGAAGGCGATTTTCGTGCTTAAGAAGTTTTTCAGAAAATTGCACAAGACATACAGGTTTACTGTTAGTATTAGAACATAATACAGTTAGGGAAGAACTTATATTAATCAGGGTTTAACATCATTAGTTTGTTTTTAAAGCTGTTCAAAAGTCCCCTAATCATGACCCCTTTTGAAAAGGAACACCTTTAACAGTATATTTCAAAAATGATCTTTTCATTCCGGTACACAAATACAAATAAATTATGTTAAGCACTTCAAAATTTTTAGAATTTCTCTTTACAAGTTGTACTATACACTTAAATTAGCAATAAACCTATATCAGATATCAAACTTTTGGAACAAAATTCCGAAATTTTGTAGAATGTGTCACTGAAAAATTTTGCAGAGCAATTTCATTTTAAAGAATTTTTTTCATTAACTTTTATGAAAGGCACCGTTTTTCCATTTATCTCAGTGTATAGAGCAGCTTATGAAGAATCATAATGTATTTTTTCAAGATCCTGCTGCAAATAGTTTTATCTTAATGTGCATACCAAGGCTGTGAGAGATATTTTGTTACTTCGAAATACACCCTTAATCAGTACAGCACCACTTAGTTTGGTTTGTATTCACTATTAACAAGTTGTAAAAAATTTTCGATTTGTCTTTCATTTAAATCATAACCACTATTCTGATAACATTTGAATGAAGTATGACTTATACAAAATTTTTTGCAGTCGCAATTGCGCCCCCAGAAGGCTTCAAAACACTTCATTTTGAATATAGTTCTCGGAATTTTTTGAGAGAGGGTTCCCAAACAAGGGATTAATTAATATTAATGATGAATATTAATTAATAGATCAGCATTTCATTAATGCATTGTTTATTTATCAATCATAATTAATATTAATTAATTATAACACCATTCCTGAAAGTTTTAATTTATCCTATTATCAGGGATGTTAATTCTGCGCCGAGCTGCGCCGAAACACAAATTCTTGCACCGAACTGCGCTTTTAGCCGATTTTTGCACCGGTCTGCGCCGAATACGTCATTTTGACTCTTTCAGGGTGCGCCGAACTGCGCTTTTAGCCGATTTTTGCGCTGGTCTGCGCCGAATACGTCATTTTGACTCTTTGTTAAATTTTTGCCACGCTCATTTATCTTTTAAAGCGTGTATGGAAAGCTAGTTAGCAGTAAAGCAAGATTCAAACTGCATACGAAAGCTGCATTCCGAAGCCATTCTACCCGCCCCGGATCGGACCAGTCGGGCTTTGTTAGTCACCTCAATCAGGGCCAGCCAGATAGGCAAACAAGTAATCATCGCAACGGGCACCGTTTTTTGTTTATGAAGGGGCTCGATTTCCAACTTAAAATCATAAAAGCAATTTTGAAAAAAGTAAAAGGGGCGTCTTTTTCTACGTTTGCAGGGTGGAGTGGGTGTCATGTACCGCAGGGCCGCCCCTGATCTAAACCAGACCGGTCCGTAAAGAAAACAGTATATTACGGTGACGTCCCAGCCCCTAAAAAATCACGGTTTATGACCCGGCCCGTAGCAAGAATGAAAATTGGAAGCATGACCGGTTTAGAAATCAGAATCTAGGCTGTCTGAATTAATAGAATATTTCATTTCAAAATAATCCGGAAATCCGCTGCCAGTGGTGTAGTTGCGGGGGGTAGAGATCTGTGCGGGCCCAGGCTTTTGCAGCACGATTCATTCAAGGCACGGGCTGACCTCAGCATTTTCTAGAATGGACCGGAACAAGCGTATACTCTTAAAGACGGTCCTCTGCGCTTGCAAAATCGAGCCTTTCCGGAAATTTTTGCTCTCCTAAAATTTGGACAAGACCAAACGATTGGCTTGTGATTCCTCCCCCCACCCTCCTTAAATCATGATTAATATACGAGCTGGACCGGGTCTGAATTTTTTATTTTGATTAAATGCTGGGCCGGGCTAGACATTTTCGGCCCGTGAAGATCATGAGCGGGGAGATGCCGTCTCACTACTTTTTCATTCGAGCTTATGTCAGCAAAAGTAAGCGTTCTTCACTTTTTATCATGGACGCATGATTTTTGAGTCTTCAGTTGCGAGTGTTCCTAAACCTTTTTTCTTAAAACTACACCACTGTTTTTCTTTTTGTGTGTGTGCAGAGTCTACGAGAGGGGGCAGACGGGGTGACGCCCCTGGGCCCGTGTTCAGCCAAAGTGTGTCCGCAAATTTTTCAGAATGTGTTACGAATTTCATTTATAGATCCGTAATTAAAATCTTTATTTTAAAATAGACTAAATTTTGAATACATAATTCTAGAATGATATAAACGGCAGAAATGTTAATTCTACCATTTAAATATTAGTATTTTTACAACCTTCGAACATGCATTAAAAGTACCATTGCATATAAGAAATACTTCCCTACCACTCTCTTTCCATTTAGCATTTATATGAAAACCATTAAAAAGAGCACTTTCACACACACACAAAAAAAATTCCTTCCGTCCATGTAAATCCATGTATTGTTTTTACCAAGTTGCTGATAGCATAGCCTGTATACACCCTTTTTTTCCCAGAGCTTTCCTAAAGTGCTTTCAAATAGTGTTTTGCTTTTAGCAAATGGTGTTTGCTTGCAAACTCTGCTTTTCTTGTATGCATTTATTGTGTTCCTAAATCTTCAATTTTATGCTCCAAAATCATGTTAATTCTGATCTCGAATCTTAGTTTCCCTCTCGGAAACTATTTTTTTGTGCTCCCGAGGTGCTCCCAAATGGAATTTTTTTTGCTCCCAAATAGAATTTTTCGGCTCCCAAATAGAATTTTTCTGCTCCCAAATGGAATTTTTCTGCTCCCGAGGTGCTCCCAAATGAAATTTTTTCTGCTCCCGGGGTGCTCGCAAATCGAGTGTTGGAGTTAATATCCCTGTATTATTTATCAGTTACATAATAACCCTGGCCCCCGTCTTCTCTTGAGACGAACGAGCCCCTATTCTCCCAGTCCGGGCCTGCTTGCAAGTAATATATTAAAAATATAAGCTATGAAATATTACATTATTATGCCTGTCAGACTAAATAGAAGCATACGTTAATGATCAAAAGCAGACAGAGACTTAATAGATTGTAGAGCTTATAGTTCTCTAGCTTTCTTTTCGAACGGGTGATTGGAATGTACAGGCAGTTACTGTGCCCCCCGCTAATTTTGCACCTGCTTTGAACAAGCTGATGAAATTCCCAGTGAAAGGAAGAAATGTGGACAGGTTGGTGACCCCTGACCCCCAAGGGATTGCACCCAATGAAAAGAGACCACGAGGGCTGGAGAGAGAGGGGAGCGTGCTACCAGCTCAGAGAGAGAGAGGAGCCCTGACCTGACGCATCTGGGACGCTCTACGTTTTCTATATTTCTTCGGAAGGATACTGGGAATCAATCACCGATTCGCCGAGACATCCTGTCTCATGCACGTGCCTGGATAGTGGCTCCGGACTTTTCCGGACAGTTCTTCAAGCGGGACAATTCAATCCTTTTATTTTGAACGTGTATGACTTATTTAACCAAGAGAATTTGTATGATTGTTCCTCATTAAATATTTCTATTGTTACAATTGAGTCTCTCCCAACATTAAAATTTCTAGCATACGCCAAAACGCTACCAGATCAAACTAAAACCTCCTTATTAGTTTTGAAAATAAACAAAATATAAAAAATTGCTACATAGGAGTCACCAAGAGAAAAATAGACCAAAGAATAAAAGAACACAAACAGGACATAAAATTTAATAGAACAAGTACAGCAAAAGCATAAATAGCACAGGAAGAAGAAATAGTTATTGATTTTAAAAAACACCACACAAAAACTGGCCGACTACAGTGATTCAGGTTTCTTAAGAAAGACCATTTAAATACTAACAGAACTGTATGCAAAAGCATTGAACACTCAACATTAGACAATAGATACCAGATATCAACAAGAGGGAGGGCATGTGAAATCAAGCAACAGAGGAGAAAGGAAAAACTCAAGCTAATGAGAATGTCTGTGAGCCCTGAAGATGAGACAGTGTATGCATCTTGAAAGATCTAGACAAAATTATCAGTGTGAAGGTAAATCTGATATTATAATAATGATGCACTGAATAAGTTAGTACGAGTATCTCAATCTTTTTTAATTATCCGACAGCTAAAATGGTAAAAGGCTATAACTTAACAATATCTTTTAAATGAACATAAGGAAAACAGCTATAAACAAAGTGCTCACTTACATAAACCATTCCAATTTCCTTTTTTCATTCCAGACAATTTTTTCTGCAAGTTGTACCCTAATGTCCAATGTCTCTGTATAGCACCAGGCTATGCAGCTAGGCCTAGATAAAATATAAAACTGTCTGCGAACTAGAACATTTTCTTAATAATTTTCTGCAAAAAAAGACTGTTTGCCTCCCCAGTCCTATATCGTAGCCAACAGCTAAACACTACTTTAAAATAGCATACTACTTTAAACTAAAGTTCATATTGATGTTGATTATTTTGTAAATTCAAGTATAATAAATATGATTTATTCACTGTTTTTTCACCAACATTTCATTATATTTTCATTATTTTATTTTTACACTTTTTTGTTAAAATTTAACAATAAAGAAATTTGAAGAAAAAAAAAAAAAAAAGCAAAGCTGTCTTTGAAGTTTGAAAATTTTCTGCGAACTGCATTCGTGCATTCGTCTGTATTATCTGGGTCTGTATGCAGCTAGTAATTTAATATACAAGTAACAATTTTTAAATTCATTTCAAATTTTAAAATTCTGTTACTTTGAAATAAGAGTTTTTTTTTTCTTTTTTAACCACATAATCATCAATAAATATACTTCAAGGTTTCCATAGCTCATTGTAAGTATTTTTCCCCATAGGACACCAGATGTTGACAGCGCTGATCAGCACAGCATTAGCTCAACAATGTCTGATATGGGAAGTCCAAGGGAAGATTACGGTAGCTTAGAGAGTTTCTCCAACAGTGATCATACCGAAATGACAGCCTCTACGAGTTCTCAACTCATGTCAAGCAGTGATCTAAATGACCTGGAGTGTATCGAGCTTCCTTCAAACAATGAAATAAAACAGCCTGTTTCGACAAAGAGTGAAAGCACTTCTGTAATAACTAATAATAATGAGCTAGGTGTGCAGAGTCAGTCTGATTCAGGTATTGGGCCAGAAGAAGTGATCGCAGCTCTCGAGAAAATGATATGTGGCCTTAATGACATTGACAGTATGAAGCAGGGTAAGAATACTGTTAAAGTGCTCTTAACTTAAAGGAACTTAATGTCTTATCTATGCTCAGTGGCATTGCTAAGTTTGGTATCATTTTGGTGCGGGCACATCTGGTGTCAGCCCAAGTCTGGGGTCAGCCCTACCCTCCATCCTGACCGCTGTCACAGCCCTGTTCTCTTTAAAAATAACAATATTTAACTAAAAGTAATTTACATAGTTTGAGTAATGTTTAGGGTAGATACCCCATCTTTTGTAATGGGGGCTCATCTTTAAAAAAATTTAGTGTTAAAATGATGCAAAAATTCAGTATACAACAAAAATGTTCACTATATTGTCAACTAGGAGACTCAAGCCCATACCATATGAGCACCCCTAAGAATGGCGATTATTGAGTTCAACTCCTCATTGAACTCAAATTTAGTCTGTTCGATATCTGTTCAAAAAAGTGCAATGGTGGAGATTTTTCTTTCTACAATGATGTTCCTTTGCATGGGTCTTTGAAGCTGAGACCGGTCACAAAAGAGAAATTTTCACCGTTCCGTCTTTTCAGTGATGAGAAAAAATAAGTTAAACCTGTGATTTAAAGAAAAAAAAAAAAGAGAAAATATTTAAAAGGCCCATCTTTACTGAAACATAATCTTCTCATCCCCTCTGAAACTTCTGGGTCTCGTTACTGTTCTGGTTGCACTTTTAACACTTCACACACACTAGGGGGAAAAAATTATCTTTAATACTGTGCGCTTTTCCCCGGATTCACTTTTCCCATCTACCATTTGTTCGAAACACGTTTAATTTATCCATTTATAATTTTTCACAGATATGCAGGGAAATAATACACAGAAAAATTGTAGGTACAGTGAAATACATTTAACCTAACAATGCTTAACATGAAAAATTAGTTAATATGAAATGACACAGCGTCCGAACCGTAAACCAGGCGCTGATTACCAAATAGGCCCATGTGGCCTGGGCCTGTAGTAAAAAAATTCTGGGGGGCCTCAAAACTGCAATATTTGTTATTTATGCTTGTAGAATGGAATAGGAGTAGGCTAGAGGGGGCCTAAAAATGATATTAGCCCTGTAGTATCAGAGAATGTTCATCAGGCCCTGCCGTAAACTGTAAAATTTAATACATTTTTTTTTTTCTTTTAACATGAAACAAAAGTTGTTTAACACGAAAAAGTTCATTTTTGATTTTTAGTGGTGTGTTTGTGCCCATGAACCTTGAAAGTCAGGGAAAATATATTGAAACTTAACCATTTGAGTCCAAAGCAGTGCGATCGCGCTGTTGAGATTTTATGTTGAGGAAACCCAGTACATTTCGAACATTGCGGACAACTGATGATGTGTTACCGATTGTTGAAGTCATGCACTCAGATTTACTGAAGAAAGTACACCACACAGCTACTTTTAATGTAAACTAAACAAAGCACTATCACGCTGCTTGATATTTCTCGACATAAAATAAAACAAGCGCCATCGTGCTGCTTAGATCTTTTCGTACTCATTTAGAGGAAGCACCATTGCATTGTTTGGGATTCTTCGACAGTGTTTTTTCAATACCCCCTGGGACTCAAACGGTTAAGAAAGTCAAATTTACTTATTTATGTATGTATTTTCATTGGAAATGTAAAAGAAAAAAAAAAGGAGTGCATTGGATGGCTATGGGGATGTTGGAGGCCGTAATAAAGTTTTTAAAAATATTTTATCACATAATTAATAGTACTTACTACAATTTAAGTATCATTTTTAATATATTAAGACAGAGAGAGATGTACACTTATATTTTAAAAACATGCATAAAAACTCTTTTAATTTGTTAATTATTATAGTGCCATAAATGCATGTAAAATGTATTATTTTAATAACTATAGCCTGTTGTTGCGAAGTGGAATGGGTGTGTTGGCATTGTTACGTGTATTTTTTAGGACCACAATGGTTAGGGAATTCTATCCATTGAGGTCAGCGAAAGTCAGGGAATCTGATTTCAAATTTTTTGTGGCAACCATGTTGTGAAAAATAATTAGAATGTATTTGTAGAAATGTTTAACTTCTGGGAATCAGTTCCTCTTCCTTCACAGCCCCTTTTTGGTGTTTTTGCCTCAGTAGTCATCTTAGATGTATCATCCATCAAGTTTCTCCCCCTGTTTCCTTGAAAAATACATTTTAACAAAAAAGATAACTGATATTTTCTCCTCCAAATAATAATTTTTTACTTGCTTTTCATCTGAATGGATGCAATACACTTGTAGCTTAACAGGAAGTAGAAATAAAATATCACAACATCGAAAATATTAGTGACTTTTGTTCTCTTTTTTATGAATCTTTTAAAGCATGAAATTCTTTTAACAAACAAAAATATTTTGGTCCCCTCATTTTCGTGTTAAACATGTTTCACTGTACTTTAAAAATTTGAACCTTATGTTTTCAGTTTTGCTGATTTTCTAATAATAACCAACATTGGAGGGGAAAAAAAGGGGGGGGGAGGGTTACTCATACCATTAGAACAATATATTCTTTATTTAAAGAACAATATTCTTTATTCAAAATCATAGCAAAAACACTTTATTATTTATGTGCTTTTTTGTGACATATGTCAATGAACATTTAACGTAAATATTACAATTTTTTTTTTTTTCTGATTACTTAAGAGAAGCTTACAGCAAATAATTTTATTGAAGGGGATAGAAAACTATCAAGTGACATGAGTTGAAAATGTTTTAATGTTCACTCCTCAAATACAGTTCAACGGTGTTATGCAATTACAATAACCACTTTTCAAATTCTGAATTTACTCTTTAATAACTGGATATTTAAATCATTTTTAAAATACTAGGTATTTTAAAAATCTAAATGGAAGCCTTCAACTCAAATGATGAGACAGCCAGAGTTCAAACCAAGCAGTTTATTAAACATAACAAACAAAAAAAAAAACAATTACACTGAACACATTCACACATACTTAAAAGAACATTTGTTGACAGAGCTCTGAAGAATGTTACATCACAACATTCAGGTTAAACTAAAGAATCAAACAAAGAACACATGATGCCATTTTTAAAAATACACCTTTTACACCTCTCAACTCAGAATCTTGGGATATTGAGAGTCAGAGGGAAAACAGGGAAAAGTAAATCAGAAGAATTTGGAGAAAACACATGACAGTCATCATAAAACAGGGAAATAACAAATAGGCAAATAGTAAAATAATAAGTGCAAAAACATAGCTGGGTGTGGAAGGTAATAAATAACCAGGAAAAAAAAAATGTATAATAGCATGAATACAAAAATTAAAATAGCAGACTAGTTTCAATTTTTTTTTTTTTTTTTTTTTTTTTTTTTGCATTGGTGCTCTTGTATATACAATACATCAAGTGATAGAAAAATCCAAAATAATACTTTTTAGATATCATTTAAGTTTTATTCTGTCCTAAATGACTGTCTAATAAATTACTTCACCCATATGTTTATTATAATGTTTTACTACAAAATGACAACTAATACTCATTTTCTGGTTGCATTTGAGGAGGTAGAATCAAAGGGGTTTTCTCACATTTAGCAAATTTTTGAGAAAAAAAGAAAATCATTTTTCTGCAGCTGTAGTTGGAATAGCAATGTAATTTTTTTTAGCCTCCTTTTTTTAGATACAAAAAAAAGGGGGGGGCGGCCCAAATAAGAGGAAAAATCCTTTTGAATAAATATTTCTAACCACAGATTAAAAAATGCTGAAATTGCTTGTTTTTTTTTTTTTTTTTTTTTTTTTCCCAATGTATTTGCTTGAAAGATCAATAATAACAAAATGGTGAAGCTATATTAGACTTTTAAAATGATCAAATTCCAAAATGATATGACCTAGGGGAGGGGATTATCTAAAATCGTTAGTTTTTACACCATAATTTTTTTTCAACTAACAATCAATATTGATGGTAAATAACCTTTCATATTTTTTTTCTACTTTATTAAATGCTTAATATCATTTTTTAAAAATATTTCCACGAAACTAATAGCTGTTTCATGCTCCAATTAGTCATGCTGTACCTCTTCTATGCAATTGACTTCTAATTGCCAGGCTTTTAGTAACTTTCTGTACCAGTTGAAAAATTCCTTCTGACTGGAAGTCATTACTAAAAATGATAGCCAGTAGTTTTTTCAGGTCATTTTTCTTTTCTTAAGCAATAGGATGCATGAGGAAAAGCTGCGCTATATTTACAGCACTAACTTTGCAGCCATCTTAACAATACATAGAGTAATCTCATTGCCTGGATGGAATAATGTGTTTGCTCACAATGCGATAATGGAAAAACTCTATTTACTTGTAATCTGTAATGCGGTTTTTAATATATCAAGCAGCGTGAAATATCAAGCAGTGCAGAAGACAGATATTTCTATACAGACTGTATTGCTAAAGTCTGTAGACTTTACAGACTTTAGTACTAATAAATTAGGCTGCTATATTGGAATGACGAAACGGAAAATCAAAGACCGAAAAAAGGAACACCACAATGACATTAAATTCAATAAAACCACTACTGCCCTCTCAAAAATAGCCCAAGATCGCCCCATAGAAATCGACTTTAACAATAGCCAAAAACTCGCCAATTACAAAAATAGTTTTTATGCCCTAAACATGGAGGCATTACATATTATAACAACAGATGGCTCTATAAATGACATGACGCATGCGCAGATAGATCCTGGGTGGAACGCCTTGCTAAGGAAGAGAGCCAGGCATTTTGAATTAAGACCAGAGCTGAAGGTGGTAGCTGCCACCGAAAGTGCTACAAACGGATTTTAAAGTGTTTTTAACTGTTTTTAATGTACTTATATACTTTTAATAAATTAGTATTAACTGTGTATAAATGAGAAAGTTTGTCTGTTTGATATTACGAATACAAATCCACGCCTTTTGCTCAATTGGTTTGAAATGTTCCACAGACTTGTGAAAGGTTATGCAAAAGGCCAGAGGTGATTTTACAATTTTAAAAATCTACTAGTTCTTCAATTTTTGGCACTTTTTTTTTCAATTTTCATGTTTAAAAAGTCTTCTCCGATACCTTATTGAGTAAAATGTGACCAATATTTCTTTTTATGTAAAGCAATCGATAGCAACTGAGATTGGTGTCATTCTGATATCACGAGTTTTAAAATTACGGAGAACCTTTTTTGACCATGTCTAATGATTGCCAATTTTCATAATTTTTTGGTGATATATTGCCCAATGTGATGATAAACAACTAATGAAGCAATTTACATGCAACAAAATGTCCCTTTGGAGATTTTAAGTGTGGAACATTCTTTCTAGCCCAAATTAAAGCTTAAAAAAAATATATGATCTTTCCAAACTTCACAATATTTTCCCTAAGACACTCACAACCCACTATGAAGAGGTGACATTTACACAAGCAGCAACTCCTTGTTTCTACTAAATCGTGCATGTACCCGCGTAATTGTTATGATTCAATATGCTCTGTACAATTTTGTTTCATATGAAAGGTTCATCAATTTTGAAGGTGTCTACCTGTCAGAAAAATGAAAAATTGGTCAGGAAAGTCTACAAAAAGCCTGAAAAATGCAAAAGGAGTCAGGAAAATTCTCTAAAATTATAAACTTCCCTTCGTCTAAAAATTTCTTGTCAGTTTTTTTTTTTTCCCTTCTTTTTTTCAAAATCTCTTCAGAGTCCAGAGAGTGAAAAAAGCTGATAAAGAGGATTTATATTTAAATAGAATGAATGATTAAGAATGTTTTTGGGGTATATGATGCTCACACCTGTTTCACATTCTGTACTGAGGTGTTTGTGACAGAAGAGCCAAAAAGATATCTGTCTATGACGAGTGATAAAATACAGAAATTTTCACTAGTATTGTTCTTTATTCTTGTAGATTTGAAGTGTAGTAGACTAAAAGATAAAACTTTGTTTGAAATTCGGTGTCTGCATTTAATATTACCATTTAGATATATCACATAAGTACCACCTGTAACACAAGTACTAGTGTTGGTCACCAGAAGCGGATCTACGGGGGGCTATAGGGGCTATAGCCCCCCCCCCCTTGAAACTGAATTTTGACTAGATAGAATAGAGTTTTGATGCTTAGTTAAAAACTGCGTGTCTAAAATGTTATTTTGAAATTTTAATTTACTTTTTTGATTTATTACTTTGATTTTTAGACTTGACCTAAATCAATGGTATTTAACCCTTTCATCCCCAGGCTACAGGTATTTTCAAAACTTGAGTCCCAAGGACTCGCCCGAAATTTCGTCTCCTCCTTGAAACATTTCAGTTTCTTTTAAGGATGATCAGTAACCTAGTTTTACTATATATACGTGAGTAGTGCAGAACAGCTAATTGTTTGAACAGGTTATGGCAAATGCAGAGAACAGTGTTTGAGCGATGATGTCCATTCACCCCCTGCAAAGTCATAAAAAAAGGGGAGCTAAAAATACATCTAATTCACTGTTAAGCATAAACAGTCTTTGCACGCGCCTTCTGTGGTGCGCGTCTCGGATTCTGTACTGATGTGAGATACCTTATTATAGATGTACACACAGACCTCAAAATATTACACATAGACCAGACACCCCTATGATTTCTCTGTGACTGAAGTGATCGGAGGCAGTGGGAGGGGCTGAGAGCTACCAGATGGTCCCGAAGATGGTTTACAAGTTCATGAACAAATGATCAGTACTCTTTCGCTTTGGAGAAAGGGCGCAGCGACCCCCCCCCCCCTCAAAGGAAGAGGGGGTGAATTCGCCAGTCGTCATCTTTGGGACTCCCTTGGCAGCTGACCGCTCCTCCTACAGCTCCCGATGATTTTAGTCACAGCGGAAGCATAAGGGTTGTCTGGTCTATGTGTATTTTGAGGTCTGTGGATGTACATAGTGAGGGGATGGGGGACATAGACATCAAGTGACTAGGAATCCCAAGTGGCTATCTCCTGTATCATTGTGAAAGGTTCTTTTGTTCCGCCATATGGATTTTCAGGGGTATTTTGAAAGAATAGTATTACTATAACTAATTTTCCTTACCTGGTTTGTGGACATTTACTGTTTATACAAAAGTATACCCGTTTTGAATGTTTAGAAATGGTGGAAGAATTTCCTGGAAGTACTGTAGTCCTTTCTAAGCAGGCTTCAAAATCTTAGCCCATTGAAATTGCTTTCGCCGCTTGGTCGTTCTTTTCGGATGAAGCGCTAGTGTGATTCATTTGTTCTCTATTTAGCGCTGTTCGTGTGTAGAATTCAGTGGCGGCCCGTGGTCAAAACTGTTAGTGCAACCGGAAGCATATGAGCCCCTTCCTCCGGACAGGAATGGAAAATCTTTGTTACTGAATTCAAAAGCTGACGGATTAAGCCCTCACCAAGGAGAAAAAAAAAAAGAAATTACATAAAAATGTAAGAGATCCTATTTTACTTCCATAAAATGGACATAAATTTCAACCAGCCGCTCTTATCCTCAAAATTGCATTAATCCGTGTCTGATTCGAAGTTTCCTTAGAATTTTCTTTTGTAATGATAACTTGAGAAGAAAAGAAAAAAGAAAGAAAACTTACTTATTTTTTATAAGTCAAATCAATCCTCCTTTCTTTTAAACTTGCGAATCGGTCAGTGATGTCCTCATAAAAAGGCATTGTTTTAATTCAGATATCAATAATTTTAAGAGCTCTTTAAAATTTCACATGTTTAAAGAATTTTCTCGCTTGCCATGTCCTCTAAATGCCAGTTCTTGCTTACTTAAAAACAATACTGCTTTGATGGGTAATTGTCCATTCATAAGCGTCTATTCAGGCTTACCTTCTTGTTAAATTCAGCAATATAAAGTCGAGAGTTTTCCGAACATATATTCTCCTTACCCCCCCCCCCTCACTTCTCCAGCCAGTCAGTTAGTCGAATTGACAAGTGCAGCCGTCGTTAGAAAATCTTTCATCAGCTGTATCTTAGTTACATACTCCCTATGCCGGAGACACTGCTTACATAGTCGTTGCCATGGCAATGGTGCAGTCAATTTCGTTATCAGCTATGAGGACTGTATTAAGACTCACAGTTGAATTGCGGGAAGATTAAAGGGCTTTCTTTTCTGAATGAGTGATCTGGCAGCAGGGGCGGCCCTAGGGCCGGACAAACCGGACCCCTGTCCGGGGCGGCAAATTTTAGGGGCGGCGTTTTGTCTCGAATTTGAAAAATACATTTCATATTAGTAAAAGAATTGTTAAAAAATATTCCGAAGAATATCATTCTATATCACTTTACTAGCTGATGAACCCATCCGTCATTGATGGGTTTTTACTAACCGCGCAAAATTCCGTTTGCATTGTAGTAGTACAAAAAATGGAATTAACATACTGGCAGAAATATAGAAAGGAAAGTTATAACTTTTGTGTATTGTTCAAAGATTACAGGTTAGAGAGTAACAAATTACTGAGACAAACTGTCAATAGAGAAAATATTTTACATTCAAAATCAACGTTTTCTTTTAGTGGGTGAGCTTCCTACATCAAGAAGCATCCTACATAAAGTTGCAAAAGAAGATGCTAGTAATGAATATTAAACTGAAAACAGAATATCTGGAAAATCCTTTGTAATAGCAAGTAGCCGATATTTAACACTGCAACGTCCGATTGAATAACAGTTTGATGATTTTACTTGATGCGCGAAAAACTTTATCAAAGTTTACGTCATACCTCAGAAATAATTCAAATTTGTAGAAAATCAAAAACCTGAAATTTTAATTTACTAACCGTCTACTATTTAACAAAATTTCATTTCATTCCCTTTTATATGACCACTAGTTGTTTTCACGAAGTGGTCACACAAAATTTTCTCAAAATTATATATATATATATATATATATATATAATATATAATAGCTTACTTACGTAAAGTGAAATCCCAAGATAATCCAATGATAAAGTGAAAAAAATAAAAAAGTAGATAGCACATGGTGCCAATTAACGAGCTTATATATATAGTAAATGAATTTTTTTCTATTAACTTTAGAAATTTTAAAATTATGCCTGTAAAATTTTTTGCACAATTTTCTCAAATAAAAAAAAAATAATAATAAAAGAAACCGACGTAATTTGTCGTAACTGTTCGACGTAAGTTGAACAGCCACCTATTGTATTACCTCCAGACGCCTTAAAGTGACGCTCTCCAGAGACGGCCCGAGGGGCGTGCGGGGCCCCAGGCGAAGCGCAAGAGCGGGGCCTCTTCTCTATCATGTCTTATGAGATAGCAATAAAATGGCCCAGGAGCGGGGCCTTAGGCGATCGCCTATATTCGCACCCCCCTTGGGCCGGCCCTGCGCCCTCCCCTTCTCTCCCCGCCCCCTCAAAAAGAAAAGAAAAAGTACAATGCAACTTTTGCAAACCCTTTCAATTTATTCAAATCTTTTAAAAAATTTCGATGATACTTTGTTACCCATCATGTGGCCTAATTTCATTCTGTTCTCTTAATCCGATTTTGATGGATGCCAGAACAAACTTTTAAAGCGATTTTTACAAACTCTCAAAGCCTATGAATTATTTTAAACAATTTTGGTATCTATTGTTTCAATTAACTTACCATTTAATATAATTCCAAATTTCAGTCTATTCCATTGAGCCATTTTTTAACAATGGGCGAACATACATTTACACAAAGTTTTAAATCTCAAAACTTTTAAACGAATTAGAAATATTTTAGCAACTGCAGTTTAAATTAAGTTGCCACTTTTGGTGTTGCTATAAATTTCATTTCATTCGCTTCAGTTGCATGGGCGTAGCCAGGGGCAGAAGAGCAGCTGCCCCCCGCTGGCTCTCCTTGTCTTCCCCCCCCCCCCTAATGAAAATCCTGGCTACGCTCTTGTTCAATTGTTTATATGTGATGTTGAAACAAATATTTACACATTTTGCATATATTTTTGACAAGATTTCCAGTTGGATTCAAATTACTGTTTGTTAATGAATTTCAACAAGCCAAATATTATCCCATATTTCTAGATTGCATTCCTGATGCCAAAAAAATTGAACAGATCGCATTCTTGGTAAGGTATAAAGGTATTGACAAATCTAATTCCAATGGGGCTAGGATTACTTAACTCTCTCAAACAGTTCATGTTCCTATGCTCTATTATTATTTGGTACAAAATCTTCAATTGCGTGAATCCATTAAGAAAGCTTTTGCAGTCAAAAGACAACGATTTACTACCTGCTCTATAACTCTTAAGAAACTGTAAAGATTTTTTGAAAGGTACTTCGATTGAATGTGATTTTAAATGAAATGTTCTGTTATGCAAGAGAACTGACCGACGACATAGTATTCTGGCTAACACTGAGTTTAAGCAGCCACGTAACATATTAATTTTGATTGCGAATCACGAGACGATCTGGTGAAAGATCCTAAATTAAAATTTATGGTGGTTTTATTTTTTTACAGTAAACAAAGCGATTAATACCTTAGAGTGCAGATTTAATTTAATAAGTACCCAATGTAATTATTTTAAATTTTTGCACGACATAAATGAGTTAAAAGACACTCCTAAAAAGTGCTAATTAAACATTGTAACACAGTCTAACAGTGTTAACACTGTTTATAGTGTAAACAATTGGAGTTAATGCTGACAGATGGGGAATCGGGGAATATAAACGCGCTTGATCTAGTAAATGAAATAGTGTCAGTTACGGCCTTATTAGGCAAAAAGGAAATCAAAAGCCCAATTGAAATTTTAAAGCTAATTTCAACTATCGATTTTACTCCACATCTTGCTATTGCTTCGAGAATTTCGATTTCTTTGCCAATAATTGTGGCAAGTACTAGTACAGAGAAGGATTTCTTAAAATAAAAGTTAAAAATTTCTTATGTTCCATAACTCTTCCAGATAGGTTTAATAATTTAACTACATTGGCTATCGAACATGAATTAGTTGAAAAATTGATTTAAGAGAAAAAGTCAGGAATTTTGCGGAATTAAAAGACAGAAAAAAAAGAAACTCTTTATTTTTCTCTCTTTCTTTTGGTTTTTAGCTTAATGTGTGGTTTTTAATAAATATGGTTTTTCTTATGCTGTGTTATGTTTAAAGAGGTATTCCAGTTTCATAGGCATGAAAACAGTATCTGTGAAAAATTTGTTTCTTATAATAGTAATTTTACTGTGGGGGGCGGCATTTTATATTTTTGTCCGGGGCGGCAAAACTGCTAGGGCCGGCCCTGCTGGCAGTTACTACAATACGGGTTTTTTTTGGGGGGGGGGGGATTTCTTTTAAATTTACCATAGAAATTCCATAATTCTAATCTGAATTTAAGAAAATTAGTAGAATAAATTATTTTAAAGTATGTGCTGATAATTTCAAGTACAGCCCGGCAGTACTTGCTGTATCCCACAAGCCGCCACTTGTAAAATTTAATTTAAATGCAAATATTATGGCCTCAAGAAAGCGGTCATTGAATCGTAATATAGGTGATTATTTTATGAAAATTGCGAAAAATGATAATTTGTCTAGTGAGAGTGAAAGCGCAAATCATCAGGAAGAAATCATACTTGCACAACCCCAGAACAAGCTATTTCAAGGAGAACAGCACTCACAAAATATAACCACATGCATCACTAACAGGCAGTTTGTAAAGAGGTGCATTATTAGAAAGAATACAATGATATCACTATGGAAAAAAGAGGCATGATTTAAATTAATTTTTTCAGACATTGTTTTTCCTATGAAGTATAAGTCCTAGCAGGTTCGAGTATTTTATTTTATCGGAAATTCGCACACATTTCTCGAAATTCGATTACGTAATACTATATGTAGGCAGAAAAATGAAATATGTAGGCGACATGTAAAAAATCGTGCCAAATGTCGCCAAGCTTGGATAACCAGGGCCTCTGAGAGAAATTTTATAAGGCGGGGCAAAGGCCTTCCTGGCCCCTTTTGTAAAGCCCAAAAGTTTCGAAAAAACAGGAGGGACGGAAGGGATTTTTTTGTAAAACTGGTCTGTTTAATGATTTTCATATAAAATGCTAAAAGGAAAGAGAGTGGGAGGGAAGTTTGTCTGATATATAATGTTACTTTTAATTCATGTTCGAAGATTGAAAAAAAAAATTACTAATATTTAAATGGTAGAGAATTAAGATTTCTGCCATGTAAATCATTTTAGAATTATCCCAGATAGCACAGTTGTCCATTTTATATCCATTTCTGATCCATCTCACCCATATTACGTCCATGTCTATAGATAGACATCCACAAGATATCTATTTATGGACATAATCTGGAAAATGTCCATGAATAGACCAAAACTAGACATAGAATTTCCAGAGTAAGTCTTTTTTAAAGTCTTTGTGAAATGTGGCAAGAAGCATGGATGGAGATGTCCAAGACTTGCCCATACTAAGTCCATAAATAGGCAAGCACGTCCATAATTATGCCTATATAGATGTCTATAAAACGTAATATGGGCGTCCTATAGTGCCATATGACGTAAAAGGGACGAGAATCCGACAAATCCTGGATGTTTAATGGACATGTCAACTTGTCTATATGACGTCTTCTAGGAGGGTTCTGAACAAGTTTGTGTTATCTAGGATGCATTCGAAATTTAGTCTGTTTAAAAGAAAACGATTTTAATTACAGATCTATAAATGAAATTCTTAACGCATTCTGAAAAATTTACGGACGCACTTTAGCTGAACACGGGCTCTGGGGCGTTGCTCCGCCTGTCCCCCCCCCCCCTCGTAGGGCCTGTGGATAACTGCACCCAAATTATTGAAGACCCAGTAAGTTAGCACCCCCCCCCCTTTACTCAATCCTAGATCCGCCACTGTTGGTCACTATTAGTGAAATCTGAACTATAACTATGGTATATTACTTGAAACTCATAGTAATATTTTTTTCTATCTAGCTTAAGTACATCAATAATTGTATTACAGTTGAAAATTTATTTCAAGCAAGTTGTAGAAAAATATTACAATATAAAAAGGGGGTTACACTGTTAAGGGATTTCCTAAAGTAAACTGTATCTATGGTCAAGAATTTTATTCTGGAAGCTCAAAAAGTCAGGAAATTGACTTTCAGATGTTTAGTAGACACCCTGATTTTGTATGTTTAAACAAAATAAAAAAAGCAATTCTCCCTCTATGAAACATGGGCCAATTGCTTGATGCTAATAAAAACGTGCTCAACTATAAATAAAACACTTGATTTGTGTTTTTAAAAAAAAAAGAGTTTTTAAAATTTATTTATGAAGTAATCAGTACATTTTTGACGGATTTTAACTTATAAATCTAGTGTTTATTTCAGTTTGCAGTTTTAAATCTTTACGATTATGAATGTACAATTATTTTGTATCATAAATGTAAGGGATTGTATAAACAAACTTGTAGTTAAATAAATAGTTCAAAGGAGCCACAGAAAAATTGTTGCAGAAGGGCCTCGGGCTTTTGTGGTTTGCTACTTGTTGTAACAAGAGCTATTGCAACAACTGTGTATTATTTTTGCTCACTAATGCTATTATTTATGCTATGCAAAGCCTTTTACATAATTTTTGATTTTTAAGGGGACTGCGACCCTAAAAAGTTTGAGAAACGATGCTGTATATTGATTTTGTGAGTTGACACAAAACTTTGTAGCTGCTCTGTGAGATGAAACAGGCCTTATTTTTCCTCTTGTCCATCCCTTTCATTTTGTACAGTTTTGTTGTTGTTGCTATTGCTGTGTTTTAATATTTCATTGTCAACAATTTCTTTTTTTGCTAAAATTTGGGAAAATGTTGCTATTTTGGCTACCTAACTGAAATTAAGAAAAATTATGCTAATTTAGTAACTTTTTTTATGTTTATGAGATCACTAATGCTGTTGTTTTTGTCTTTTGACAATGATGGGCACCCTGTAGATTGATGTTTTTTTTTTTTTTTTACTGCTCTAATTTAAAAATGTTTATCATAATTTTCAAAAAGAAATTAGATGATTTTTGAAGCATTTCAGTCCAGAAATTGAGCAGTGAGTGTTCATGAAATTTCTGCTTTTTTATGTAACAGATCAGTTGTAGAATCCACAGATTTGTTAAATTTTGCAGCTTCACTTATATTATATATTTATTTTTATTTTTTAGCTTTTTAAAAAATACTTTTGTCGAATTCTTTTTTTTTTCTTTCTTTTCTTCATTCGATCTCCCCCCCCCCCCCAATTTTCCTTTAAAAAAAAAAAAAATGTGAATTATCTATCTTATGCATAGCTCTACAATAGTGGTATAGTCACTCAGTGCAATAGTTTTTTGTTTTGTTTTTTCGTTAGTACAAAAGTAAAATGGTTTTAATGAAGTTTCATGTTGTCCTAGAAAACAAATTTTATTACTCCATGTGTACAAAAATAATTTCATTTTGCGCATATCTTTTAAAATATAGTTGCATTCAAATACATACAGTGGTAATAAATGTATCATATTAGTATTTGTAAATTATTAAATATGTTTCATTGTTATAATGGTTAAAAAATCAGTTTCAGAAACTGTATCGGAAGAAGTCTGTGAAAGTCGTAGTACATCTGAGAATCCACCAAATGAAGTTTTAGACAAATGTTGTGAAAATGTTCAAAGGAATGAAATTCTTGAGCAAGAAAAAATGGCAGAAAAGGAAAAACGGTCTGATCTTAAGCTTGCATTGTCTGAAAACCTTAACAAAGGTATTAAATGAATATTTTTTTCACTTCTGCAATCTATAATTATAGTGATTATATTATTACCATAACAGTTATTCTTAAAATGTTTTTTTTTTAAACCCGGGGTGATGGGGTTATATCAGTTGGAACTTATCTTAAATTTGCTATTAATGCCATACTTTTGTTACAAGCAAGCATGTGTGAAAGTGTTTGCAGCATCGGTATCTAAATGTCCTTAACATAACAGATTCTTCATAGATTTTATAGAAAAACAAACTTACTATGAGATTTTTCTATGTAAAAAGATTTAATTTTTAGTTTTTATTTATTTACTAGCTGAAGTACCCGTCCTTGACGGGTTAGTGAATGCAAATTTCCAAAAAGCAAGAACTTTCGTCAGCATTGTAGGAGTACACAGAATGGATGGAGTATGTTGCCAAAGTAAAGAAAGCGAAGTTATAATTTTTATGTATTGTTAAAATATTACAGGTTAAGAGAGTCACTAAGTAATATAATTTCATTCGCTTTAGTCGTAATTATGTGATGCGTGAACGAATATTTACGAATATAGAAATAATTTTCGCAAAATCTCAAAATCTAATCAACATCTTTGAAAAATTGGAAGCCTAGAATTTAAGTTGAGTGACAACCTATCATGTCACCCAATTTCGTTTCATTCCCTGCAGTCTTTATTTCGTGATGCTGGAACAAAATTTCAGCATTTTAAAACGATTTTCGCAAAATCTCCAAATGTAATCAAAATTAGTTAAAAATTTTTTTATTTGGGAATACCTTATTCCCCCGTACACGATATATATTTTGGTTACACACATAACCATCTTCAGTCGTTTCTGGATCTCTCACTAATGGCGGCTTCTTTTTATATCTTCTTCGTTCTTCTAAAGAAGAATCTTCTTCGTTCTTCTTGAAAAGAAGCCGCCATTAGTGAGAGATCCAGAAACGACTGAAGATGGTTATGTGTGTAACCGAAATATATATCGTGTACGGGGGAATAAGGTATTCCCAAATAAAAAAAATTTTAACTAATTAATCCGCCGTATTAAATAATGTTTTATGTGTTTTTGTAATCAAAATATTTTAAAAATTCAACGCCTATAAATTAAGATTAGCAACTACCTATCATATCACTAAATTTCGTATCATTCGTATCAGTTGTTATTACGTGATGTTTGAAGAAATATAAACATATTTTGAGAGAATTTTCACAAAATCTCAAAATCTAATGAAAATGTTTAAAAAACTGGATACCTATAGTTTACGTTGAGCAACCATCTATCATGTGACCAAATTTCATAACATTCGTTTTAGTCGTTATTACGTAATGCGGGAACAAAGATTCACTCAGTTTTAAACAATTTTCGCAAAATCTCAAAATCGGATCGATTTTTTAAAATTAGATGCTTATAGTTTAAGGTGAGTGACCACCTATTATTTCACCAAATATCATTTTTTCACCTTTGCAGTTATTACGTGATGTGCGAACACAAATTTATGCAGTTTGTAACGATTTTCGCAAAATAATGAAAATCTAATGAAAATTTTTAAAAATTGGAC
>JAWZYV010014190.1:0-88171 GCA_038373885.1 Cheiracanthium punctorium | reverse complement strand
CTTTTTTGGTCATCTATAATCCAATTTAATTTTTACCGGGACGTGAAGTAAACCGGCCGGGGAGACACCGGGATTTTGTCTGCAAACCGGGACGTCTGGCAAGCGTATGTATACGGGAGGCGCAGTACTACTCCTTCCCGAACACCAGAACGCGGAAACACGCCTGCCTCTGCTTACCTTACCTGCAAATCCTCTCCCTGTAGTGCTGTCATCCAGAGCCGTTATCCTAAATACCAGTTCGCGTTGATCGAAGTCGGGCACGATGCTAGACATCTCACAGGCGTGACCAATCCAGATTTCATCACTTGCATCTCGATAAGTCGTTCTGCAGCGAGACACCACGTCCGTCCCGACGACCACCTCCACAGACAAATCCAAAGGCTTGTCACTTTGGACTTCCCGGCATAGATATAAGCGGCAATAACAACCCCCAAAAAAACACGATATTTTAGTGTACTCAAAGTAGCACCGCATATTCCGGACTGTAAAAAGAGGACTCCGTGAACCACTAATATTCGGCGTTCTCCAGCTGACACCATGTTGATCGACGGATCCCCGCGTTGTCGTCGTCATTTTCCACGGTCGGCGAGTCGTACAAGAGTGCGGAAGAACTGAATGGCAGCAGCGAGAAAACGAACAGCCGTCTTCCCGCTATCAAGGCACAACGACCTGTGACGTGACTGAAAAGGCGGGAAAGCGGCTTCACCCTGCCTTGAAATCGGACGTGACGTATAATGTTTGTCGATAGCGAAGCAGGTGATGCACGCATGTGATTAAACAACCGGTTGACGATGGCTCCACGGCATCAAGCTGGAAGGCGAGGAAAGCAGACTCTCATTATCACAGCGACGAAGGTCATTATCACAGCGACGACTCTCATTATCACAGCGGTCGAAGGACCCAAAACATCAGAGAGGAATCGGAGACAACCACACCAGATCTTGACAGTGACGTCTGCTTGTTAAACTCCCACTAGAGATAATGGACTGCCCGAAGCTGAGATAAGAACGTGTTGGATGGGGAGTTCCTGGGAAATAAATCCCACATCTCCCTATCAATTATAGTTAAACACTTACAGGAAGTAAGCGAGTTAGAGTTTAAAGAGGGTTTGTTTACTAACAAATGAGGGGGGGGGGAGTTTGAAAGGGGGAACAGCCGTAGGACTTAACCGCTGTTCTCAGTGTTTACATTTTCGTTGATGTTTTGTTGTTCTGGGCCGAATGTTAAATAACTTAAAAAGTAAAGCATTTTTTCTTGTCTGTTTTCAATTTTCTTTAAGTTTTCTAAAAGAGAGTTAAGTTGTTTGAGCAGATCGCTAAGAGAGCGAACTCCTAGTTCGTTTTCGATTTGTTTTGTTACTTTTTGTATTTCTAAGAAGGTGTTTTGATTAGATTGGGGTGGGGGGGGGGGGTGCAGATTTCTTTTAACTGCGTTGGCGTACGTAATATTAGAAGTTTTAGGAATTGGGGCCGGAGTGTTGGAGGGGAATTTAGGGCAGCCTTTATAGCTAGCCGGGTGGTTCGAATTACAGTTGCTACACTTGGGGGGGGGGGGGGTTATTTTCTAATTTCTTATGGGGGCAGTTAAAAATTTCATGGGGCTCGGCACAGAAAACGCAACGGGGGGGCATGCGGCAGAACTTGGCGAAATGGAAGAAGCCGTTACAGCGATAACATTGAACGGCTTTCCTTGGGGGTCTGAATTTTTCAACTGAAACTTCGAAAGATAAAACATTTTTAAGTTCGAAGATTTCTTTGCTGGTTTCGTTGTTTGGTAGTTGTACTTGAAAAATAGGGAGGGGTAGTTTGTCTTTAAAGCTTTTGAGTTGGGAGGCTCTAATTATTGTATAACCATTACATTGAAGGGCTTCTTTTAAGATTTCCAGGTTAGTGTTAGGGGGGAGACCTTTAATAACGACTTTAAGGGGGGAAGGAGAGTCCGAATTGGTGAAGTAGGGGATGTTTTTGGAATCAGAGAGTTTAAGAATTTCGTTTTTGCTTTCGTTATCGTGGGGGTGAATTCTAAGGGTATTTTTGCTGATTCTGGCGTGAAATTTGGATTCGGTATTCTCATTAATGAGGGCCGTAATTTCATGCATGTCATTAACGTTCGGGATAATTAGGGCTTTGGGGAGTTTAAGTTTCTCCTCGGTAGGGGGGAGTTCACTCTCTTGCGATACTAGGGGGGTTTCCTCAACTTTTTCGTTGTTAAGAATTTGGAAGGGATTAGCAGTTTCGAAGTTAACAGGCTCATCGCTCTTATCTCGGTTCCTCATATTTGTGGTTTTGGCTTTCTTAGTCGGTTTGACGAAATCGTCACTCGAGTCAGTCGAAGTGGGGGGGGGGGCGAAGGAAATATCGAAAGTAAGTTGCCCGAAGCTCCGGTTTGCTGTGACTTTTATAGCAGCTTGCGCCGGGCGGAAGTTTTGCATAATTGCGTATCTGCAGTATCTGCGAGCGCCACAGCTTCCAATTCTGTCGCAAGTTAGCGATCGAAAGCACGTTTCCGAAGGACCAGGTGGATGAGGAGCACCACACTTCACAAAATAAAGTTTTTTTCTAGACATTTTAAGATAAGAATCAGCGATAAAAAATTGGAGAGAGCAAAAGAGATGCAAAACTGAAGGTTGAAAACAAAAGTTGATGTTTTTGAAAACAAGATCTAGAAAATTGAAAAAAAAAAAAAAAAAAAAAAAAGAACGGCTGCTTGTGTTCAGAACATTTGTAATATACCATACAGAAAACATCAAAATTAAATTATATTCCTTTTTTTTTGTGTGTACTTTTATTTTTCCTAATTTGTTTTGCATGGAAAATTTTGCAGCAACAATAAATAAGTAAATTTTTGTCAGTGATTGGGATTACTTTTCAAAAAAAGTAGTTTAATAATAAAAAGATAATCCTGTTTATCAAGCAATGGGTATTAACCCTCCAAGCGGCTGAGACGTAAAATCCCGTTCACTTCTTTCCAGTTTTCACTGCAATGCATCTATAATTTAAATTATATATAACACCAAGGCATCATAAAATATATTTCGATATTAAAGCTTTAGGAGTTAACTTTTCAATAATTACAAATCTTCCTATCAAAATTTTATTTTTTAAATAATTTTAAAGCTGCATGAAAATTTTGCAGTGAAAACAACTTTACATTATTTGCCCATTTCCAAGACGCTCAGAGGGTTAAAACTAAATGACAGATGTAGATAAATGGCTGTCAAATAATATTGAGACAGATTTTCCAAAGCTCTTGTACTTCTTACTGTTCCTATAAAATTTGGTGTCGTCCCGGGTAACCCCAGAATGGGGTGGGAAATGTTGGGGAAGAGAAGAGAGATTTACGACTATTTCTCCTCATCAAGGTCGGTAACGAAATCGGGGATTACAGAATTCAACTTAGCGATAGTCCCTCCTCCCCCCTCTCAGAGCTCTCTTAATCAATTCTGTGCTTCAGCGCCTTCCTGTCTTCAAAATACAAAAGCCGAATGGGATGAAAGAATCACATGTTTATGTCTTCGAATTCAAAGCGATTTTTCTCAATACTTATGAAAAAGCTATTGGTTCGATATAAACGGAAAACTTTTTTGAGGGAATTTTAAATCATACTCATTCTTATGAAAAGAAAATTAATGAATTCTTCTGTAATTATCATATTTATTTAGTCTAATCAAATGGATATGCCCCCTTCATTTAACTTATGAACAGCAGTTAGCTGTGGCATTACAAAACTTTTGCCCCTCTCCCGAAATGTGTTTCATATTGCCAAACCTAGAAAGAAAATGAAATATACTATAAGAATTTTTTTTTTATCAGCAAATAATCTCTCCCCTCCTCCCCCCCCCCCCCCGAAAAAAAAGAAAAGAAAAAACCCTCGAGTGTAGTCCGCTTTAATAATAAATACTCTAAGTAGACAATTTGATACAAATACATATGAATTATTAATGTAAGCAGAAATTACATTTTTAGAGAGATTAATTAAAAGTTTTTTGTAGATATCGTATAGCCAAAAGTTTTTTCAAGAATATATTTTCCTTGGAATAAACTATAAATTTTGACTTCCTTTAACTAAAGACAAACTTTAAAACAAAATACTGATTACGATAAGTTTCATCAAATAAATTATGCATTTAAAATAAATGCTTGAATTCAAACTAATACCCGGAATAAACGTGCATTTCTTAACACTTTTTGTTTAAATATTTTTATTTCATTTTGGTGATTTCAAAGTTAAATTCATAAATAAAGTGAATTGCAGAAACTTTGAAAAGTGCTGGAAGAAAACAAGATGTTGATGGGTGATTTCTTTTCCTCTTCTACAATAAAGAAACAGTATCCCCGCAATTATTTAATATTGTTGATTTGTTCAAGCAAAGCATACTAGGGCTATCTTCCAAAGAGAAAACTGTTTTGAGCAAGCACGTTTTAAGGGGGCCTAACGAGTATTTACGTTACATCTGGGGAAAACATCCCAAAACTCTAGATCGAAAACTGCGTAGGAAGGCAGAACGCTGGAACTTCATGCTTTAGCCATCGGACAATGTTGATCAATTATTTAATTATTAATATTTTATAACGCATTTTACAATTTAACAGTGCTTTATTCGATGTATCAAGTTGCGCTGTTTTTAAAAGCACGTTTTGTAAATATTTAAACGATTTTAATACTTTAAATCTATAAAGTTTTAATATAGTATCTCTGATCGGATCATTTTTCTTTCAACACAAGGAAACCCGTAAAAATTTAAACCCTTTGAGGCGCAACCTGTAAAGAAGGTATTTGGTTGGGCTGTTTTAAATTTAAAGACTGCGTTGTGATACATGATAATCCAGGTTCGCATACACTTATAGTTGCAATAAAATAAAAAGACGTTAAATACTTGAAAACTATTTTATTAAACATATACTATTGAAACATTATTATAACGGCGGTGGTGGCTCAGCGAAAATAAAAATACGTCCTATATGGACAGTGAAATTAAGGTGGAATGATTTAAAAATTACGCCAGCACAGAATTACACATTGGCGAGAACAATAACTTGGCTGAGATTAATAGCGCCAATTTCAGAGCAACCTTAACAGTTAATCCAATAAAATTACAATGACGTAATCGCGAGCAAATAATTTTAAAGACAAGACATGGCAACAAGAAATAAAAAACGCCAACTCCAAGCCAAAGGAAGGGAAATCAAAAATACGTTGATTTTGCAAACGGACGTAATATAATCTATTTTTAGCACACCGGTCTGAAGAGACGAAACAATTAAGAACAAAAAGAATAGTGCATACGGGGAAAAGCAAATATACAGATTTAAAAACCGAAATGGCTGTAAAATGAAAAACAGAAGTGATTTAGAATTCTTGAATTTTGGATAGATTACATTAAAGAAAGCCAAATTAAATGATTATTAAATTAGATATGTGATCTCCATCACATATATACTCCCCTCAACCAGGAAAAAAAATTTTGAAGAAATTTTTTTTTATTAGTTACAATTAATGTCTTTAAAATTTTAAATTAAATGCTCTGTTTGGCTGGCTTAAACAATTAAGAAAAATCATAAATATATACAGACTAAATTATACAATTGCAAAAATTACTGATGACCACCACCTAAAAAATTTTACAGAGAAAAAAATTGTCATGACAAAAATAAAAATAATAAGTGCTAGCAATAAAAAGTAAATGTCGACAAAATAAAAAGGGAGCATTTAGCTCACAATACAAAGGGGCATTTTAGCTCATCCTTTCTTTCAAACAAGGGGCATTTTAGCATACCCTTTTTTTTAAATAAGGGGCATTTCAGCACACCCTTTTTTTTAAATAAGGGGCATTTCAGCACACCCTTTTCTCTTTAATTGAGCATCTCAAGCTCATGTGCACATCAAAGATATACTGCTTAAACTTGCAGTGAGTACTCAAAATTATAATTATAAACCAGCGCTGTTGAATGGTTTGCATATATATATCAATAAGGCCTTCAAATGTCAGAATTATGCATCAAAAATACTTCACTCAATTGACAAAATAAAACAATACATTCAAATTATAATATGATACTAAAAAATTTTTGTTTGTTCGATGGTAATTTTTCACACAGTTCTGTACCATCAGAATTGTAATAATGTTGTAAATAGTACATGACATAACAGTATCTTGACATACATATCTGTATATCATAAGACAAATAAGCACATTCAATTGAAAAAATTATACTTGCACAAAATGACAATGAAAAAAAAATTTAAGGAAACTGAATATCAATCTGTACAATACCATCAACGAACATCAATCTAAGTACAATTAAAAAAGATCTCAGTAAAAGGTTTAAGTGTTATTGGACACTCACATATTTATTTATTTTAAATTTTCAAGTTAGAGATAATACTAAATGAATCATTTTATTTTATTATAAATTATTATTTTATGTCTGTGTAATTATTTACTTTAGAAGTCATAATTTATTAAGTGTTAAGTTTTAACTTTAAAAACAAAGATATATTAACAGACAGCAAAAATTCCTCATACACATGTGATAGCTGCTGGTCCAGCCAGACAGTACACAGAAACAGACATCCAAGTAAGTGCGGCCGTCACAAACTTAGGAAGCAAACATACAACACAAGCATACACTAATATATCAGTGTCTGACAAGGAAGTTTTTACGTATGTGAAAGTTGGAAAAGTAAAATGAAATTAATCTCAAAAATAGCAGGACAGTTAATTTTGAAGTGTATAATCTTAAAATATAGCTCAAAATTGAAGGTATTTGAGGTCATATGGTGGAAAAATCAACTAAATTATTTTTGAAAAATTGAAGAAAAGAATGTGTCATTTAAGTCACCACATTAAAATTTTTTTTAAAGTGACAAAATTGTGAAAGAAAAACACAAAAGTACAAATAAAATGCACTAAAATGAAATTACAAAACAATACAATATACCCTAAAATTTCACTTATTAAATGTCTTAAGTGTTAATCTGATCAATACATAAACATTTTATCAATAAAATATATGAAGAAACAACAGTTCACAAAAATAACTACAAATAAGCATATAACTAAGTAATCAGATAAATGTAAATACTCTGAAAATATATTTCAACTAATGTGGTATTTTATAACATTGTGAATACTTTTCAATTAAAGATGTATTAATTTACAGAAAGGTACACAAGAGATGTAAATAGTTCACATTGTAGAAAGTGAAAAAAAAATGAGATATTAAAATAAGATGTTATGTTTGTGTATGTGAACACAAAAGAGTGACAAAACATATACAATGTGTTTAAAATATTTTGAAATGCACTACTGTACACCATAGTGAAAATGTGGGAGAAAAAATGTAACAAATATTCAAAAATTTTGTGTGTAGCAAAATGTGGAAGGACAAGCACAATGAACTCAATGAGCAGAACATCAGTGTTAACATGTTTGTGAGTGTGAACATATAAGACATAAACACAAGTGTGATGAAAAAAGAAAAATCAAGTGTGTGAAAAGGTTGAGAGTCAGCAAGTGTAAGCAATGTAAATAAAAAAAAACAGCATGAAAAATGTAAGTAAATGTGAAAAAGTGTAATTGTGGACAAACACAAACTTCAAAGATCAGTGACTATTCAAGTATGAATCTTATTTGAAGTATAACAATGTGTCATATTGTGTAATTGAAAAGAAAAAAAGGTAATCAAATGAATACCACTATACTCTTCCAAAGAATGCATGTATTAAACAGAGGCATATACAATGGCAGGGGAAAAAAAAACAGTGTATCAAAAAAAGTAAAAAATGTGTGAACTGTACAACTTATGGTAAACATGTAACATTGTATTAAAAAGGCCAAAAATAGAGTGAAACAAAAAATATAAATGTACTCTTTAAAAATAAGTGTTCAAAACAAATAATGTGTAAAAAAATCAGTCAACATGAGGACTGTAAATAATAGCATGTTCAAAGAAAAAAACAAAATGTGTAAAAATATATGATAAAAAAGAAACGGTATATTGTGAGGTAAGAAAAAAAAAACCTGAAAGAATATGTATGCTGTGCCATGGACTTTAATATACAAAAATTCAGTGTGTAAGAGTGAGTAAAAAGTGTGTGCCTTGGAAAGGCCTTGCCATGGACTTAAGTAATGGAAGAGTGTGGAAAGAAATATAATTGAAGTCTTTCATGATTATAAAAAGAGTAAAGAAAAAATTAACGAAGTATGTGTACCTCATAGAAACTGTACAACGAGCATAGTAAACGTAAAATATAGCACTAGAAAAAGTTCAAACATTATAAAGATCACTAGGAGGAATATTTAAGCAAATAAGAATTAAACAAATAAAAAGATATATAAACAAAACATATAAAGTAATAAGTAAAACTGATATTCATATTAAAAAAATAATAGGTCTTATCTTTTTGCAAAATTAATATGTAATTGAAAGTAACGCCATGTACTAAAATCTCAAACAACACTACATTTACTCTATTTAATACTTAAGAAAAATGCGCATTTTATATAAAGCACTTAACTTTCATAATTTAATTTTTAATGTATACATAACAGTAATGATGTAAATAATCATTTTTAGAAAACCTCAAAATTATGTAGAATTATTTTATACAGTATACATAAATACAACACTGAAACATTCCTTTTTTTACATATATAAAATTATCACCATTAAAATATCACTATATTAAAAATAATTGTTGAAAAATTAAATTATTCCGTGTTCCTTTTCGGCACAGTTATTTCGATTTTGTGAAGTCCCGACAGAAACACCACTTTTACCTTTAAATAAAATGTTCTCTATACAAAAGCAGAAAAAAAACAATATTACATACTTTGTTACTTCTATTTCAATTTTTGTGTCACATGTTACACAGCTGACCAATATCCGATCAACAAAACTCCTCCAATTTCAAGGCGAAGTACGAGCGAGCCGAGCACAAAAAAACGCTAAACAGAGGTGTGAGATAACACTGTTTTCCGCTCACGTTCATTCCAGTGCACGGAGACACGCACAATAACATGATATCAGCACGTCACATGCCGGGGCGAACTAATAATTTTTTTTTTTTTAATTATTTTTTACGCACAGAGTTCGGCTTCCATAATCAATCTCCTAAGCGAAGAATGCCAGGCAGAAAAATATTCAGTGTCATTACGTATTATTCGCACCCCTAGGAGAACAAAGCTGATGAAGTGACGCAAAACAAAACTGCACAATTCCGTAAAAGTACAGTCGGGACTCTGGATCCTTGAGAATATGAGCCATGCGAAACACATGGTTGACACGAACACTGAATACGGCTAGAGATCAGCACAGCGGGCCGAGCACCAGATGAATAAACGGCTATACACAAGCTGTAAGTTCCCGACCACGAAAACGGAAGTCACGCCATTCAGTAGGAGTAGTAACAGCGAGTAGTTCAGGCTGGATACTACGCTTCCATTTGCTAAGCCACTAAAAATGTAGGAGCAGCAGATTTCTGAACGCTGACATCCGACGGTCTGAGATGATTCCATACGCTGTTTGCTAAGCCACCACCGAAAAATGCAACTTAAGTGCCTGGGTAGGCACCAATTTATGTAAAGAATGGTTATTTGGTTGGGCTGATTTAAATTTAAAGACTGCGTTGTGATACATGATAATCCAGGTTCGATGCACTTATGTTGCAATAAAATAAAAAGACGTTAAATACTGAAAAACTATTTTATTAAACATATACTATCGAAATATTATTATAACGGCGGTGGTGGCTCAGCGAAAATAAAAATACGTCCTATATGGACAGTGAAATTAAGGTGGAATGATTTAAAAATTACGCCAACACAGAATTACACATTGGCGAGAACAATAACTTGGCTGAGATTAACAGCGCCAATTCCAGAGCAACCCTAACAGTTAATCCAATAAAATTACAATGACGTAATCGCGAGCAAATAATTTTAAAGACAAGACATGGCAACAAGAAATAAAAACGCCAACTCCAAGCTAAAGGAAGGGAAATCAAAAATACGTTGATTTTGCAAACGGACGTAATATAATCTATTTTTAGCACACCGGTCTGAAGAGACGAAGAACAAAAAGAATAGTGCATACAGGGAAAAGTAAATATACAGATTTAAAAGCCGAAATATGAAAACAGAAGTGATTTAGAACTCTTGAATAGATTACATTAAAGAAAACCAAATTAAATGATTTTTAAATTAGATATGTGATCTTCATCACACAACCCTTTCCCAAAGCTGAAAAAAGGGCAGTCGTTGCGCACAGCCAGCTGCGTCAAAAAAAGGGTCTCTAGATCTGTGGCACGCGATGAACGTTTCGATCGTCCGCCATCTTGCTGTTAGTTAAGTCAAGCGATGGCAACGGCTGCCCTTTTTTCAGCATTGGGCAATCTATCCGGCTGTTCTCGCATTTTTCCATTTTTCAGCAGATGTCAGTGCTGCTAAAAATAATCGTGACAATTTTTTTACGGGAAATGACGAGCTAAAAAGTAAAGGATTCTCGTGGAGCTATGTCACCCGCAACTATTTTTATAGAAATCAAATCTATTCTTCGTGACTGGCAATAGTCAAAACGTCAGAGTTTGGTGTTCCCAGAGCGGGAACACTGCGCCTATTGAAAAGGGAAAATATTATTAACTTTCGCTCAACAAATAAAACATTTTTCCATAAAATATTTTGTATTGCATTAAAAACTATAAATAAATAAATAATTTAAAGAAACTCTAATAATTAGAAAGCATTTAAAACCACAACCTATTGGAAATGAGAAAAATTGTTTAAACCAAACGCTTAAAAAATAATCTTGTTTAAATTAAGCTAATCTGGCAGTGAAAAGTTTCTTTTTAATAAATATTTTGTCAAGACACAGACTGGAGTTTCTTTTTGTATTTTTAAGTGGAACGGCTAAAATACGGTTAACTACCTCCCCGATTGCGATAGTTCATACGTATAATATGCTTAGGAAATCCTGATAACAATAGCTTTCTAAAGAAATATTATCACTGTTCCCAGACCTACTGAAATTTTGGAGGTGCACAGGAAACATTTGAGGGGGGCACATATCGAATTTTAAAGCAGAAAGGGGAAGTTTCTTTAAAATTTCAAACATGTTTATTTTTTTTTAAATTGACTATGTTGTTCGGGGGGGGGGGGGTGACACAGAGGGGAAATGTGCCCCCCTCAACGCTACGCCTATAGGTCATATGTATTGTATGCTTTTGTATGCTTAGCTGTGACGTAGCTACACTGGGTGACATCCGGGGCGGATATAAGTGGTGTCACCCCCCATATAAGCATTTTTGCCCCATACATGCGATATTTTTGGAATTTTTGCTGTACAAGCCGTCGGGTGTCACCTTTTTGAGGGTGACACCCGGGGCGGACCGCCCCCCCTCGTCTTGCTACGCCACTGATGCTTAGGATAACAGTAGTTATGAAGGTTTACCTCCGCTGCAGACTTACGTAGCTGCACCAAAATTTACGCCTTTACTCCAAAACAAGAGAAATTTGGGCATAAGATCCATTCTAATGCCTTCCTTACGTATGTTACAAAAGAAAGAAATTGTGTGTCCAATATTTACTAAAAATGAATCATGTTGGCGTTTTTTCCGCACACCTTTCGCCCCCACTTTTAACCCCACCCCAACGTATAACCGTATTTTCTAACTTTTACTTTCTATAGATCGCTTATGAAAACCAGGCATGTAGACAGAAAAAATCTTTGGGGAATGCGCAAAAGATGGTAAAGGTAGAACATCTCATAAAAAGGCTTAATTACTGATATCCAATTAACAAAAATTAAGGATTTTTTTTCTGGAGGGGGTCGAAGGCATGCCCCTGTGGTCACCCTTTGGCTTGGCTACATGCCTGATGAGAACAAAAATAAGAAAAGAACGTATAATGATGAGGGATATCCAGGGCCAGCCTTAGGCAGGGGCAAACGCCCAGAGGCCCGCGATTGGAAGCTCCGCATGAAAATTTAGTTTCCGAAAAAATATATGAATTATAAATGCAACATTTGTCTGTCATGTTATTATTTTTTTCCTTACATTTTAGTAATTTGTCGAATTGAATTAAACTCTTCCTTGCCAACTTTGTAAAGCTGCTTTACAAATTTTCTTGAAACTTGAGTATTAGTAATGTAGATTAATTAATATTTTTACTGATTACTGCATGTCTTAATCCATCGGATTTATGATATGTTGCACTGCAATATTACGTTCAGACGCCCATGTTGCATAAATGTTCAACAGCACCGATAATATATTTTTTTTAAACTTGCGGGGGGTGGTGGCTTTTAACTTAGGTTGTCAGTTATTATGCAATAAGAAGAAAATAGTAAAATAATCCAAAATTTCACTCTACTAATCGTTAGGGGTGGAGTGGGTATATGAGCCCACCCCCTCTTCTCCTTTGTCTAAGCATGACTTTTTTGTTAAGATAATAGCTCTTAATCAGAATGTTTAATTTTTATTAGCATTCTTTCACTATATTATGATGAAAGTTTGATGATGGGGCACAAATGAAAGTCATTTAAAGCAGTTCTTTTAAGAAAGCACACAGTTTATCACCCGCTGTTAACCTTTTTACACACCGCATTGAGATCCAGGCACATTTTAAATTAGTCCCCCCCCAATATTGTGTTTTCTAATGCATTAGCGAAAGGTTATTAGTCATTTAAATGGGGGAGAGGGACTTTTTTATATAATTTTTACTGTGTTTCCAATTGGGAACATGGGTCATTTCTGACTATAATTTACATTGGTTTCAAAAACTGAATATACTGATGGGTATTTTAAATAATAAATGAAATACTAAGACTTAATAAAAGATTTATTTTTGAATTTCAGTAAAGATATGAATTAAGTTTGAAGAAGGGGAGGGTGCATCAAGATAGCTCTGTAAATATTTATGAAAAAGGCTATTTTCATGACTTTTTTCCAGTTTCCCAGTCATGATAGAAATGCAACTTCTATTTTAAAAAATGAAGTCAATTTTTAACTTTATCTGCTAATTTTTTCAAGTCAATGCTGATAAAATTTCATTTTTGAATAAATTTTTAATTCGATGTTCCCAGTTAGGAACATTGGACGCAGGGGCGTAGCCAAAGGGGGGGGGGTCATAACCACCCTTCATGAGGAATTTTTTGCTATACAAAATGTATATTCTTCACTACATTATCATACACTCGTATACATATCTATGAGTTGTAGTTGTCTTAACCCCCCCTCCATGAAAAATTTCTGGCTACGCCCCTGTTGGACTGTAAAGGGTTAAAAGAATCAAGTAACAACAAAAAAATTGAGAATGTCCACTCATAAGACGTATTACCATTATTATAAAAACCAGACCTGTAAGAGCTAAAGAACATTCAGCATAAATCTTTAAAATGCAATATTTTTTTAAGGTCTTTTGAAATGAAAGATGAATCAGGATAATTTGTCATGCAATTTCTGTGCTTCTCAAAGTGTTTTGTTAAACTTACTCAGTATTTACCTATTGGCTTGTCCGAGAGTAGAGCTTGTATAGTAACATTGTGTATTCTTCTGAGTATCGCTAACTAAACTAAGTGAGTAAACTAAGTTTGTTTTTGAAATTTGTAAAGAGTTCGATCCCCCCCCCCCAAGAAAAGTCTTAAATTCTCTCATAACGAAATATTTAATATAATGGGCACCGTTAATAACATTTTTCAAGATACAGTAACTAAAAACAAAAAAAAAGAAAAAACATGAACGAAAATTTTCTGAAATGTGATGAAATAATAATGCATAGTAAGTATATTGTATAGTGTGTAAGGAAAATCAACACTAGGGGTGTCTGTTCTTGGAGAGGATGCCTTGAGCGAGGTCACTTTTAAGGGGTTCTAACGCGTATTCACGTTATATTTCGAGAAAACCGCCCAAAAATGTAGACCGTTAAATCGACACCCGCGGGTAGACAAGAACCTTGGTTCTTCACGCTTCATGCATCTACCAAAATCACTGTGCTATCCGAACGCCCACATGTCAGAACCGTTACAGAATAAAACCTGCCTTAAGTAAATCCTTAACTAAGCATAAACTTATTATTTAAGAAAATATTTCTTGGTCCAGTGAACAAACACTTAGTCCATTTCTATATAATTTTTATTCAACGGAAAATGAAGTAAACAGAAAGTCTTAAACAAAAGTATGTCTTTCTATTTAAGACAAGTTTTATTATATAACAATAAAACTTAATTTCATCTATACCCTATTTACTTTTCGATTAAAATTATTTTTAAATGAAATTTAGTGTAATATGTATTGGCAAATCCAAAATGTTCAGTTAAATACTATTATGTACCTTCATAAACATGTATAAAATCATAAAAAACTCTTATCGTTATTTTAACGTTTAAATCCTACTTTAATAGATACGTGTATCGACTAAACGTATACATTAATTTAGCATTTTAGTCGATATATGTATCGACTTTGATAAATATATCTTTTCAATAACTTGCTTAAAAATATACTGCCTTGTAAATGATGACAGAAAGCATGTATGTAGGTTTAATGAATGTTTGATAAAATAATATTTATTTGACTTCGATGCTCTACTTGTGGTAACCGAAATCTCATTTTGAAATAAATTTGGATCTCTGTACTCGAAGAAAAGAACGCATAAATCAGAGTTTTCTTCTGAAAGAAAACACATTCAACGGAAATCTCTTTTTTCAGTGAAACGGCTTCGATTTAACAATAGCCGTGCGTGACCCCCAAACTTGACCCTTTGTGGACTTTCTTAAGGGACCATCTACAGGATTTTTGTTGCCCAAACAGCATTTTGAGAGGAATGGTAGAATCGGGAAGAAATAAGGGGGGCATGAAGGGGAAAGTGGTTTTTGACAGTTTGGCGGGCTGGCTGCGCGGAGAGTGAGACTAAACCATAAAATTTAACAGTATTCTTCCCAAACTTCTTCAAAATTTGATACCTAAAAAGGCCAAACCTTTTCCTTCCAATTCTTTTCAAGTTCACAACAAGAAAGACAAAAGACCCAAGTAAAACAAAAGAAAAACTATTCGATATATTTGTGACGGTTTCGGATGTTGGCGATATTGGCGCAAGTGATAAAGCGGAGAAAAAGACGCCCCTTACTACGGCGCGGCATCTGGTTTAGTCTCACTCTCCGCGCAGCCAGCCCGCCAAACTGTCAAAAACCACTTTCCCCTTCATGCCCCCCTTATTTCTTCCCGATTCTACCATTCCTCTCAAAGTGCTGTTTGGGCATCAAAAATCCCGTAGATGGTCCCTTAAGAAAGTCCACCAAGGGTCAAGTTTGGGGGTCACGCACGGCTATTGTTAAATCGAAGCCGTTTCACTGAAAAAAGAGATTTCCGTTGAATGTGTTTTCTTTCGGAAGAAAACTCTCATTTATGCGTTCTTTTCTTCGAGTACGGAGATCCAAATTTATTTCAAAATGAGATTTCGTTTACCACAAGTAGAGCATCGAAGTCAAATAAATATTATTTTATCAAACATTCATTAAACCTACATACATGCTTTCTGTCATCATTTACAAGGCAGTATATTTTTAAGCAAGTTATTGAAAAGATATATTTATCAAAGTCGATACATATATCGACTAAAATGCTAAATTAATGTATACGTTTAGTCGATACACGTATCTATTAAAGTAGGATTTAAACGTTAAAATAACGATAAGAGTTTTTTATGATTTTATACATGTTTATGAAGGTACATAATAGTATTTAACTGAACATTTTGGATTTGCCAATACATATTACACTAAATTTCATTTAAAAATAATTTTAATCGAAAAGTAAATAGGGTATAGATGAAATTAAGTTTTATTGTTATATAATAAAACTTGTCTTAAATAGAAAGACATACTTTTGTTTAAGACTTTCTGTTTACTTCATTTTCCGTTGAATAAAAATTATATAGAAATGGACTAAGTGTTTGTTCACTGGACCAAGAAATATTTTCTTAAATAATAAGTTTATGCTTAGTTAAGGATTTACTTAAGGCAGGTTTTATTCTGTAACGGTCCTGACATGTGGGCGAGTGGATAGCACAGTGAATTTGGTAGATGCATGAAGCGTGAAGAACCAAGGTTCTTGTCTACCCGCGGGTGTCGATTTGACGGCCTACATTTTTGGGCGGTTTTCTCGAAATATAACGTGAATACGCGTTAGAACCCCTTAAAAGTGACCTCGCTCAAGGCATCCTCTCCAAGAACAGACACCCCTAGTGTTGATTTTCCTTACACACTATACAATATACTTACTATGCATTATTATTTCATCACATTTCAGAAAATTTTCGTTCATGTTTTTTCTTTTTTTTAGTTTTTAGTTACTGTATCTTGAAAAATGTTATTAACGGTGCCCATTATATTAAATATTTCGTTATGAGAGAATTTAAGACTTTTCTTGGGGGGGGGGGGGATCGAACTCTTTACAAATTTCAAAAACAAACTTAGTTTACTCACTTAGTTTAGTTAGCGATACTCAGAAGAATACACAATGTTACTATACAAGCTCTACTCTCGGACAAGCCAATAGGTAAATACTGAGTAAGTTTAACAAAACACTTTGAGAAGCACAGAAATTGCATGACAAATTATCCTGATTCATCTTTCATTTCAAAAGACCTTAAAAAAATATTGCATTTTAAAGATTTATGCTGAATGTTCTTTAGCTCTTACAGGTCTGGTTTTTATAATAATGGTAATACGTCTTATGAGTGGAGATTCTCCATTTTTTTGTTGTTACTTGATTCTTTTAACCCTTTACAGTCCAACAGGGGCGTAGCCAGAAATTTTTCATGGCGGAGGGGGGGGGGGGTTAAGACAACTACAACTCATAGATATGTATACGAGTGTATGATAATGTAGTGAAGAATATACATTTTGTATAGCAAAAAATTCCTCATGAAGGGTGATTATGACCCCCCCCCCTTTGGCTACGCCCCTGCGTCCAATGTTCCTAACTGGGAACATCGAATTAAAAATTTATTCAAAAATGAAATTTTATCAGTATTGACTTGAAAAAATTAGCAGATAAAGTTAAAAATTGACTTCATTTTTTAAAATAGAAGTTGCATTTCTATCATGACTGGGAAACTGGAAAAAAGTCATGAAAATAGCCTTTTTCATTACAGAGCTATCTTGATGCACCCTCCCCTTCTTCAAACTTAATTCATATCTTTACTGAAATTCAAAAATAAATCTTTTATTAAGTCTTAGTATTTCATTTATTATTTAAAATACCCATCAGTATATTCAGTTTTTGAAACCAATGTAAATTATAGTCAGAAATGACCCATGTTCCCAATTGGAAACACAGTAAAAATTATATAAAAAAGTCCCTCTCCCCCATTTAAATGACTAATAACCTTTCGCTAACGCATTAGAAAACACAATTTCGGGGGGGGGGACTAATTTAAAATGTGCCTGGATCTCAATGCGGTGTGTAAAAAGGTTAACAGCGGGTGATAAACCAGAGGCGCCGACTTTACAAAATTTCTGTGGGTGCCCTAAAAGTCCGTGGGGGGGGGGGGGTTAATAAAATGTTGAAAGTCGTACAAGGTTTGTAATTTTTGATAAAGGATCGCTAAGTTTGGTGCCAAAACGCGACGATTTATTTTAAAGGGGGAGTATAGTTGGAATGTACTTGGCTAAGATTGTAAAATAGTTTTAGTAGGTGATTTTAAGATAGATTTCGATTCCGAAGATGGGTTTTTATGGAACAAAGAAGAAAAATACGGCACTCATGAATAACGATACACTTTCCAACTTTATGGAATCTTTTCCAACTACCCTTCAATCTTTTCCTATTATTATTTGCTTCCTTGCTCGTAACTACTCAATCATTTGACTTTTCGTGCACATTTTTACCAGTGGGAAATGGGTAATACAAATAATCAGTTTAGCTCCACATAAAATATCCAATATCTGAGGGTCTAGATCGAAGAAACGATATCTGTCTCACGGTTTTGGTACACAAATTAAAATAAACTAACTGCACCAAGGATTCGAAAAAATTCAGGATGATTCTTTACAAGCTGCACTACACACTGCAATAATTTCGAAAACTTTCAGAAAAAAATCTTAAACGTGGAACTGCACAGCAAAATATTTCTAAGAGTGGCCATTCTGCAAAAAATTTTCTTTTATTCGGGTGTCTAGTACAGCTTGTGAACCTACATCCTAAAAATTGTGAAGTGCTTGAGATAATTAGTTTTCTTTTTTGTATTTACATGCCAAAATTGCGTGTTTTTTCCCCAGCGCTGAAGGTGACATTCAAAGTTTAATTTAAGTGAATAGTGTGAATTTTGGCATCCGATTATCTGTACTACGGTGAAGGATGAAGCAACGCTGGGCATAGAATGAAAGTCTCCACCGTTGTGTCTTAGAACAATAACAGCAAACCAGTTAAAGAGATTTATACCTATCAAGATTCTTTTTAAGGCAATGAAGTAATTCTGATGAAATGCCCTTCTTTTAGAAAAATCTGCTTGTGCTGGAGTCACCTTAAATTTGTTTGTCTTACGCAAATTCTCTGTCAAAATTCGAGAATTCCTGGGCGAACACCCCCTTTGCCCTTGTAATAAATCAGACCCAAAAGAGGTGTATTACACTTTTTACTTTTAACGACAGAATTTTGATTGGTTTTAACTAATCATTATAAATTTCAAAGCAAAAGAAAAGTGTATTACTACGTTTATTGGGGGGGGGGGGAAAACATGCAACAATAATATCACAATCAGTCAAATTTCTTGTCATGTAAATGGAAATTTTGTATAAAAAGTGATTCAGTTTTCGAACGTAACAATTCACGATCAATGTTATTCTTGTTTAATCTATCTCATCCCTGTCTGAAATCCTCAGAGTTTTCAAAAAATGTTATTCGTAGTATTGTTTCTCAGCTCATTCATTTCTTGTATTTTTTTTTTTTTAACATTTTTGTACCCCTATAAACAGCTGCAGCTAAGCCTTGACTATTTTCTTTTCTTTTTTTTTCCCAACAAATTAAAAAAGTTACAAACATTATACCTTTAAAATAAAACTAGATAATTTCCTCAGAATGAATGAATGCAACGTTTTCTATGTTGAAATGTGTGTAGGACCACATAAAAAAGATTGGTAACTATTTAAATGCAAACAGAAAAATAAAGCAGAACAAAAAAAGTTGTTTATCTTAGAGTTAATAATTATTCAAAAAATATTTTGAATGAATATGTTCAGAGACGGCCCGAGGGGCGTGCGGGGCCCCAGGCGACGCGCAAGAGTGGGGCCTCTTCTCTATTATGTCTTATGAGATAGGAATGAAATGGCCCAGGAGCGGGGCCTTAGGCGATCGCCTACATTCGCACCCCCCTTGGGCCGGCCCTGATATGTTGGCCATATAAGCTCCAGGCATGATTTTGAGCATCCTCCTGAAGTAGAGCTATTTTCCCCTCTACCATTATGTGGTCAAATTTACAAAATTATGAGAGACATACATTTCAGTAATGTGTGTTCATGCGCCCATGATTTCAGTATAATTTTACAAAAACAGCATTGGGCTAGATCAAAGCAAATACTACCTAATTCCGCTTTGTCAAACAAGAACAAAAATTGAACAAAATATTCGCAGAAAATGAAACGGAAGGCATCTCGAAATGTTAGTGTGGACCACAGTCTGTTCCATCCTTTTCAATAAATAACTGAGCACTAAAATCATTCAAAAATAAGAAAAGGAAATTGAGACTTTAGAAGAAAGTGACACAAACCTTTATACCTTAGAAGCCTCGCCTCAGTCTCATTCAATTAACACCAAAGCGCCGACACTTTTTGATGAATGGGCATCTTTTTTTGTTCCAGAGACATACAAAGTGTTGTATTTTAGGTGCTTGTAAACAGACAGACCTTGATGTTCTCTATTTACAATAAAAACAATTAAACCTACTCACTTCAGAATCCTGAAGTAATATTATTAGAACTATCTCAAAACATTTCCATAATGGGAATGTCTTTCACCTAACTCCTGTGTTATCTTTCCCGCGTGAACTTCTGATTGTAGCCAGCGGCTTTGTCTAAAATTCTCCGTTTTCCGGTACTCTTGGGCTAACATAGTCTCATTGTATTCATACATTTTCCCATGGAGGACGAGGATTCTGGGATGAGGTCTGTTTGTGTGGGTCAGAAGCAAAGGGGGGGGGCATTCAGGACTTCGGCTGCAGTGGGCAAAGGCATTGCCTGTGGGGCTGTAGGGAGTCGCACATCGCATTGTGAAAAAGCTTTGAATTTTAGAAAGACATTGTTTCCATGGGCGCCAGATAGGAAGGCAAGTGGCAGTGGGGGACTGAGATTTGAGCCCGCCTAGTATAGTAAACATTTTTACAGCATACTGAACTTCTAAGTATTATTTTCGTGCTAAAATGTCTGAAAGTTAAGATGACCCCATACACTTCTAAATTAGTACTCATATAAGAATCTATTATAATTATTATTATTATTTTAAGTAGACAAAAATATTACCTGTTTGGATTCTTTTTTTTTTTCATGCACTTTTTTAAAATTTTAGAGTATGTGCTAAGTTACTACTTATTGGAATTTTATTATAATTACTCCAGTTTCGAGGCACATAATGGTGTATACCAAAGAAACAAAACCTTTATAATGGTCTTCGTACACAAATTAAAATAGACTATCGCACCAAGGATTCGAAAAAATTTAGGATGATTCTTTAAAAGCTGCACTACATACCGAAAAAAAGAATAACACTTTTTTAAAATTTTAGATTTTAAAGAATTTTTTCTAAAAGTTTCGTAAACGATACAGGTTTATTGTTTATTTCAGTGTATAGTGCAGTTTCTAAAACATACATCCTAAAAATTTGAAATATTTGACATAATTAATTTTTTTGAATTTGTGTACCAAAATTTCATGTTTTTTTTTTCCCGAACTACAGCGATAAGCTGAAAGTAGCTGTCATTCAGTTGCCTTTAAACAGGGTTTAATTTCTATCCAAAAAAGTGCAAGAGCCCTGATTTTTTGTATTGCAATTTACAAAATTAATTACCTAGTTTAAGGTATTATTAAGTTAATTTTTGTTACCTCTGTATTAGTTTGCGATGTAATAAAATTAATATCAACAGAAACAATTACGATGGTAATTAAAAATTTAAATTTAGTGTAAAATTTCACCGAGAAAAAAGTAGTAGAGGAGCTGAGCTCCCATGCAAATTAAGCACTTCCTTTAAATACATGCAAGTATTTAGCACCCACGAAAACTTTTTTGTGGGTGCTTGAGGTCTGACATACTACATAAAAAAACAACCGTCCCTCACTAAAATTTTATTTTCGAATTATGCAGTTGCAAGGCACTCGTCGTCATCAGTGGCGTGACTAAACCGTTAGGGCCCGTAATGAATTCATTGGATAGGGTCCTTCCTCATTGCACAGAATCTCAACCAACATGTTGCAGTTCACTTTTTCTAGCTTTCTATTTGGGAAAGGCTCCCCCTCCGTCCGGGAGACCGTGGCTTTTGCCCGCTCTACCGCCCTATAGTTACGCCAGTGATTGTCTCATCGAAGTTCCTCAAGCGCATCTAAATTATAAAGGACATGGGTGCTCATACAGGGAAGTAGGTGAGAGCTCGGGTCCCTCCCTCTAGCCGTCGGTATAGTGAACATTTTTATATTAGCTAACCTTTTTGTCACTATTTCAGTACTAAAATGTTTGAAAGCGCGATTGCCGATGACCTTACAAATGCCAGAAATAACCCCTCCCCCCCCTCGTCTTAAAGTACTCATATGGACGTCCATGCCGAAGCACCCACATACATTTGGCATCATTAAAGATTTTCTTTTAAACTTTTAAAATATCACACAACTAATAAGCAAATAAAGCATTTTAGTACTGAAATAATGCAAAAAGTTCCGTATGCTTTACAAATATTCATATTACGTAATGGCATAATTGGGGCGGGGGGGGGGGGAGAGAACCCTCCTTGAGTGTACATCACTGTGTTGGGGTTATCAGACGATTTCTGGTGCTCAGCATCCAACGTAATTTGTTTTACAAGCCCAAAGCACCCACATAAACGTCTTTTCCTAGCACTTTCTGCGAACTTCAAATTATGACTTGGCACTTAAATTTCTGTGGGTGCGGAGCACCCACAGAATTTTTTCAGTGGGTGCTTGAGCCCCGGAGCACCCACGTAGTCGGCGCCACTGTGATAAACTGTGTGCTTTCTTAAAAGAACTGCTTTAAATGACTTTCATTTGTGCCCCATCAGTAGTAGATAAACGAGAGTTCACCTCAGGGGGTACCATGTTAAAAGTGGGGTACGCATGAGGTACCTGTGTTGAGCGGGGAAGGGGGGCGTGGTCGGACCGGATGTGGGGAGCGGATGCTAAGACCGGATGTTCCAAGGGTTGATAAGATTTTTTTTTCCTTTTTTTCAGATAAGGGGACTTGTAATTTTTTTCAGATCGTGACATATTTTTCAAATAAGGAGACTTGGAAAAATTTTCAGACATTAAGATATTTTTCAAATAAGGGGACTTGGAAAAATTTTCAGATTGCGATGCATTCTCTCATGAAAATAAGGGACTTTGACATAATTTTAAATAAGCTATACTTTATGAATTAAACCTGAAATAAAAAATGATATAAAAATGAGGACCCACCAGCCGCCCGGTAGAACGTTTGTTGTTTTTGTTTCTTTAAATAATAATTAACTATGTGGAGCAAAGAAATGAACAACATCCCCAGGAGGATTTAGTTTTCTTTACCATTTAGTAATAGAACCAATGCAAATTGAATAAATGCTGCTTAATACATACTTCTAATGTTTAGCTAATTTTTGTATACTGATTATAGCATATATTTAATAAGTAACAGTTTACTAGAATATTAAAGTAGGGTTTAGGATACCCATACATTTTCTACAAATTTCTTCTACTGTTAGGGAAGTGAGAAAATTATACCATAGAACGATTTTACTACCTATAGTTTTTACAAATAATGATTTAGATAGTGTATGAACTTTTTTATCTAAACATTTTCTTTTTCTTAAGAGATTTTTACCCAAGGTTTAATTTTAAGTTAAATAAGTAATTTTACAACAAATGTTTTTTTAATCAAGAGTTAATTTATTTTTATTTTTTTTTTACCCAAGATTTAATTTTAAGTTAAATAATGTTACAACAAATGTTTTTTTAATCAAGAGTTAATTTATTTTTATTTTTTTTAACCAAGTATTAATTTTAAGTTAAATAATTTTACAACAAATATTTTTCTAAATTTATTTTTTTTACCAAGTTTTAATTTTAAGTTATATAATTTTACAACAAATATTTTTTAATTAATTTTACAACAAATATTTTTTTTAATCAAGAGTTAATTTTTTTTTTAACCATGAGTTTTAATTTTAAGTTAAATAATTTTACAACAAATATTTTTCTAAATTTATTTTTTAACCAAGTTTTAATTTTAAGTTACTAATTAATTTTACAACAAATATTTTTTACCAAGTTTTAATTTTAAGTTATATAATTTTACAACAAATATTTTTTTAATCAAATGTTTTTAATTTATCAAGAAAAAATTTTAATCAAGTGTTTTTAATTTATCAAGAAAAAAAATTTTAATCAAGAGTTTTAATTTTTTGTATACCGTATTGTTGTTAAGTAGCCGTTTAACATTAAAGTAGGATTTAGGATACCCATACATTTTCTACAAATTTCTTGTACTGTTAGGGAAGTGAGAAAATTATACCATAGAACGATTTTAGTACGTATAGTTTTTACAAATAATGATTTAGATAGTGTATGAACTTTTTTATCTAAACATTTTTTTTTCTTAAGAGATTTTTACCCAACTTAATATTTTTTTTTAAATCAAGAGTTAATTAATTTTTATTTTTTTTTTAACCATGAGTTTTAATTTTAAGTTAAATAATTTTACAACAAATATTTTTTTAACCAAGTTTTAATTTTAAGTTACTAATTAATTTTACAACAAATATTTTTTACCAAGTTTTAATTTTAAGTGAAATAATTTTACAACAAATATTTTTTTAATCAAATGTTTTTAATTTATCAGGAAAAAATTTTAATCAAGTGTTTTTAATTTATCAAGAAAAAAAATTTTAATCAAGAGTTTTAATTTTTTGTATACCGTATTTTTGTTAAGTAGCCGTTTAACATTAAAGTAGGATACCCATACATTTTCTACAAATTTAATCTACTGTTAGGCAAGTGAGAAAATTATACCATAGAAAGATTTTTACAAATAATAATATAGTCTTATTTTCTATTGCGAGAAAATCACTTTAGCCATATATCCCCCAAAACTCAAGTTTTCGTATACGAAATGCATGAATACGCGTTAGATCCCCTTAGAAAGTCTTCCTACCAAGGCACCCCTCATCCTAGGCAGATACCCCCGCGTGCAGGTTTACCTTAAAGCACAAACAAACAAAGTATTAATCTAAACATTTTTTCTTACCCACACATTTTTGATAAATCTTAGGCAACGATTATACTAGTTTATATTTTCTATAGATCAATTAGAGGGAAAAATGGCATTTTTATTAATCCTACAAAACATTTTTTTTACTGTATATCCCAAGTAGAGTAACATGATTTATAGAATTTCAATACGATACGAGTTAGATTGTTTATGTGCAACACTCATTGCAGTTTGACTATGAAAGCATAATTTTATGCATGAATCAACCTTTTGAGTGGTATGCACTTAACCTATTTTATAGAAAGGTGAGCATAACTAGCACAAACTTTTAGACTAGATAGTACTATTGTTAGAAAGTTGAACTATTGGAAATAAAAATTGAAGATCCGTTTTAGCACAATTGCATGTACATAAAATATCTTTCAATACTTAGATAGTTTAAATCACAAATCATTACTTAAACTAAAAAATACAAGGTTTTTACTTACGTGAAGCCACATCTTCGAGTCTCTGGACAAAGTACCAACATCTATACGGCTAGCAAGACCGGAAAATCGAATAATGATTTAAAATACATTATCCCTAATTCCCGGTCCAACTAGCACATTTTCATTCATTCTTAATACCATCATATGCTGAAATAGGTATATTATTTTGACACTAAAAACAAAACACATTTGAAGATATTAAACGCTTTAAAAGTAATTTTTTTTTCTTATAACAATTTACCAGATTCACAATGCTATTTTATGTAGGATAAAATTAGTTAGCAAGCGAAAATTTAATCTTAGTTAGAATTTACTGAAATACCGTGCATGCCTTATTTTCTATTAGGAGAAAGCCCTCAAACCCCAGTTTTTGTATACAAACGGCATAAAGTACTTCTACCGATAATGCTATTAATATTAATTACACTGGATTACCCACTAAAAATTTCGCAAAACACCAAAATACAGAAAAACATACATTAACAAAAAAATCATACTTAAAATTACAACACATCAAAAGTGCAAACTATAAGAACCGCATAATTATTTTCAATTAGAATTACGGTATCAACTTATATGTAACTAAAATAATAGAAAATATTACACTTACCCTGTACTTGTACACGCGAGAGGTGAAAATAATAAAAATATTCGCAAATATATCCACAGCATAAGTAAAATCCACGTGCTGGCCATATTGCTGATAACAGAAATTGAGATAAAAAAGTGCCTTGAGGCTCTACAGAGCCGGTACAATAAGAGTTGGCCAGTTTGCCGATAAGATAAAACCAGGGAGGGTGCTAGGGGAATACCGAATTGTGGGGACACGTGTTTCATTCTACGTTCAAAAATGGGGACTTATGGATGAAGATGTTTACTACATAAAAACATGATCTAATTTTTACAAACGCATTGGAACTTTGTATAGGATATCTATTGAACATGTATTAAATACATTATGATTATTCTTCTGATCGACATTATATCCTAAATTCAAATATCAAAGTTAAGCTACAACGATTTATATATTTTACGTAGTTTAGGAAAATAATGAATCATTAAATTAATTTCTGTGAAACAATTAGCAAAGATCATTGTACTAAAGCAAATTATTTTTGTTAAGTTTTGATAAATAACAGTAATAAATTATAGGCATTGCAGATGAATGAGTATTCACGTATAAAATAGGTATTAAAATTATTGTTTAAAACAATTTTTAGAATAATAAACTAAAATTTTTATTTAATAAAGCCATAAACTAAAATTATTAATTAAAACTTGTTAATAAATTAAACATATCAAAATTTTTTTATAGACTTAAATTTTACATAGACATCCTTTTAATAAATGCATAAACTAAACTTATTGTTTAAAACAATTTTTTACAATAATAAACTAAAATTTTTATTTAATAAATTCATAAACTAAAACAATTTTTACAATAATAAACTAAAATTTTTTTAATAAAGTCATAAACTGAAATTATTAATGAAAACCTGTTAATAAATTAAACTGATTACTCTAAAAGATAGCTAATCACAACATATATCAGAAAAAATATAAGCAATTATAATACCTGAAAAATACCGGACAACACTCTTGTTACATGCGGACAAAACATCTGTTTGCACGGCTAAAGTATTCTTGGGTACCCGTTGCAGGAGAACTTACCTACGCCCAACCTACAAACTCTACAAATTTAACGGCAACTGATTTTCTCTTATCAGGTATCACAGATCAGATAAGAGATAAGGAAGTGACATGCGCAGAAGACACGTGATAGTGACGTGAGCAAATCTGTGTTGATTGAATATCCGGTAGGTTTCTGGCAGGATGTACATTGAGTGGCAACTCTCTGTAACAGGCTAAGACAAGTTAGATGATGCAATATCTACAGGGTTGAGGAAGGTAGAGGGCGCTTGGGTAATCACGTGATTTTTTAAAGAATCCGTATAGAGACATTTTAGTTAGATAAAGTGGCCAGGTGTGTGTTGCGAGACTCTCTTTACACTGTGTGCGCCTATACTTAAGACGTGTGTTTTAATTGATTTTTCACCGAGTTTCAAAAATGTCTTTGCTTGAATCGATCGAAAATAACTTTAACATTGAATACACTCCCGAGTTTTATACTCAAAGTGATGCCGATGTGTTGCTGCAAGAAATAATACAATTGCCTTTAGATGTAAAGCCTCTGCAAAGTATTGAAAAGAAAATTTCCCCCGAGTTTTATACTGAAAGTGATGTTGATGTGCTACAGCAAGAATTGTTTCAGTTACCCCTGCAAAGTAGTGAAAAGAAAATTTCCTCGACCCGTAAAGTAATTACTTTTGCTGATGAAGGAATCAATTACAGTTTACCTGGAGCAACACTCTCTGTTTACTCTTGGATACCCATTTTGCAAAAAATACGTGAAGATCTACAGAAAGTGACAAATTATGAATTTAATATGGTACAAGTGAACTTTGGCTCTGAAGAACAACCTAAAATTGAAGACGGTAACTACGAAGATTTTAATCTAGACCTATCATCAGGTGTATGCATTCTAAGTTTTGGATCTAAACGAACTTTGGATTTTAAACCAGCGAACTGTGAAACCACTACCATTAAATTAGAACATGGCTCAATGTGTAAGATATATCCCCCCAACCAACAAACTTTTAACGCATGGTATTCCTTCGGAACCTTATGTGACAGACCCGCACATTAACCTTACATTTGCCAAAATGTACATTTATGAGCCTTCCCCGAAAAGGGCAAAGTTGGAAAATTGGACGGACGATCTTTACCATAGCTTATATGCTTCTGTAAATAGTACATGGCACTTGGAAAGACTTATCTACGTTTCACTTCACGATGAAAGAACTGACTTGAAGGTCCATATTAGACAATTTATTCAGAATGCCCAATTAGACTATATACCAACCGGTCAGGGAGTCGTGATGAACCCTTCCACATGGATCGAATTTATTGTAAAACTATTAGATTTTAATATAGGTCATAGCAATAGCTCTTTTATTTGTAATAATCAATTATCTGTATTTAATGATGATGGAAAATGCATCTTACAACAAATTTACAAAACCGGAGATTCATTCACGTTAAATCCAATTTCCTTAACACTTTTAAATGATCAAGTAAAAAAACTTTGCGAAATGAGAAATGAAATATTGGAATGCATTTTAAAAACGCTATATACGACGACCCTACCTCATTTAATTTTAAAATTAAAGCCGCAAAAATGTAACAGTGAACCCCACTGCAATTATGATGAGGCTAAACAACAATTAATGGATATAGTACATCAGGAAATTTTAAAAAAAATAGGCCGGGTTCAGGATCATCCTTCGCAAAGGATACATACTTGTTCGAATAGAACACATGTTGATGAGCGAGAGGGTCTTATAAGTAGTAAAGCATGGTTTACGGTTGACATGCCATATATTGCAAGAGAGATATGCGAGAAAAAATGCACTTGTCATTATGACGGAGAATTTTTTTCAAACATTTTCATTGAAGACTATATGAAGTATCTTCAAAATGAGCTATTTAATACATTTTTTCAACCGTTTTCATATTTTGCTAATTCCAAGGATGACAAAACATGTGTAATTATGTGACGTTATTGGTGTATAACTAGTATTGCGATTGTAAAAAATATATTAAAACCATTGTGATTATGTAGAAAAGACATGCTTGCTTCTACAACAGTAAGATATTACTGACTTATGCATGCTTAGTTATAGAATACTCATTGAAAAGTTATTATTTTCTTAATTGTGTAAATAGTTTGTGTAATTTAAAATATATTTTTGTAAATAAATAAGTTTAAATACGAAAACTTTTCTGTGTTTTCTTTATGTGTATGTGTGTGTTGATTACTTGCAAAATAAAAATCTATTAAATAAAAAGTGGTAAAGTTAACATACTTGGTCACGATTTAAGGTTCTCGTTTTATACTTATCTTTTATACACTACAAGGTAAAATGTTACAAATTTAACAAAATTTATTGAAGCATGTACTATGGAAACATTAATCTACTACATAGAAATAAAATGTTCTGATTAAAATCATAAACTTAAGTGTAATAGGTAAATTGAGTTACATGAGAATTCACAAAGTATTAATTTTTTTATAAAATGAACTTGGCTAAAAAAGTTAGTTTCCATAATTTTATAACTTAATCGATTTTACAGGTTTTTCAAAAATAAAGTTAAGTGAGATAAAGAAACTTAGTATTTTTTAAATAAAGATTTTTTGAGGTATTCTTTAATGTAAAGATCTTACCACATTTTACTTGAAGTAACAGAATATTTTAAATCAGACACTATGTTTTTAAAACATCAGAGTATTAACTTAGCATATTTTTATTAAGTAATGGGCTTGAATATTTTTATAAGAAATATCAAAGTGCATATATTACACATTTTACTGATTAAGATGGTTATGCTTACAAATTTTAAATAAATATGCTCTTACTTTTATACATGTTACTTGTTCAAACTAAGTATACTTTTGATTTGTATACGTTTATGAGTTCTCATAAGTTATGAAATTATTTCTCGAAAGGAACTTAGCTATTAGAACTTTGTAAATTTCGTAGAAGTAGTATGCTTAACATGTTTTTGATAAAATAGATTTAAATGTGGTACAGAAATGATCAGCTATTTTAGCATAGATGTATAAACTTATCTTTATGTAAACCTTAACTAAATAAAAGTAATATAATTTATGTCTGTACAAAGTGAGGGACTTAGGCTATTTTTTCAGAATTATCAAGTAAAGGGTTTTACAAAATACTTAGTAAACTGCATTAATAGATTGTAAGGTGTAATTTTTTCTTTTAGAAGTTTTGCACATTGGTATATTTTATGTTCTGATAAGTCGTTGAATATGTTCTTGAAATAAACTAACATATCTGTACTTTGAAAATATTATAGAAGTGACGAACTTTGGTATTTTTAGAATGTTACGAACTTGATACATTTTTTCTGAAGTGCTAGATATGTGAAATTGTCTTTTTAGAAACATTGAATTATTCATATTAGTGCATTTCAGTTACTCTTTCAAGATAACGGACTTAGAATTTTTTACAAATAGCAAGCTAGTAACTTGCTAAACATGCTTCTTGCAAATATTTTTAAATACCGTTCTTAAAAATCAGAGTGTCTACTTAATTTATTATATTTTAATTTGTTTATTTCTTTTAGTAGTTACAACTTTGATAATTTTTAAGAACGGTATTTAAAAATATTTGCAAGAAGCATGTTTAGCAAGCTACTAGCTTGCTATTTGTAAAAAATTCTAAGTCCGTTATCTTGAAAGAGTAACTGAAATGCACTAATATGAATAATTCAATGTTTCTAAAAAGACAATTTCACATATCTAGCACTTCAGAAAAAATGTATCAAGTTCGTAACATTCTAAAAATACCAAAGTTCGTCACTTCTATAATATTTTCAAAGTACAGATATGTTAGTTTATTTCAAGAACATATTCAACGACTTATCAGAACATAAAATATACCAATGTGCAAAACTTCTAAAAGAAAAAATTACACCTTACAATCTATTAATGCAGTTTACTAAGTATTTTGTAAAACCCTTTACTTGATAATTCTGAAAAAATAGCCTAAGTCCCTCACTTTGTACAGACATAAATTATATTACTTTTATTTAGTTAAGGTTTACATAAAGATAAGTTTATACATCTATGCTAAAATAGCTGATCATTTCTGTACCACATTTAAATCTATTTTATCAAAAACATGTTAAGCATACTACTTCTACGAAATTTACAAAGTTCTAATAGCTAAGTTCCTTTCGAGAAATAATTTCATAACTTATGAGAACTCATAAACGTATACAAATCAAAAGTATACTTAGTTTGAACAAGTAACATGTATAAAAGTAAGAGCATATTTATTTAAAATTTGTAAGCATAACCATCTTAATCAGTAAAATGTGTAATATATGCACTTTGATATTTCTTATAAAAATATTCAAGCCCATTACTTAATAAAAATATGCTAAGTTAATACTCTGATGTTTTAAAAACATAGTGTCTGATTTAAAATATTCTGTTACTTCAAGTAAAATGTGGTAAGATCTTTACATTAAAGAATACCTCAAAAAATCTTTATTTAAAAAATACTAAGTTTCTTTATCTCACTTAACTTTATTTTTGAAAAACCTGTAAAATCGATTAAGTTATAAAATTATGGAAACTAACTTTTTTAGCCAAGTTCATTTTATAAAAAAATTAATACTTTGTGAATTCTCATGTAACTCAATTTACCTATTACACTTAAGTTTATGATTTTAATCAGAACATTTTATTTCTATGTAGTAGATTAATGTTTCCATAGTACATGCTTCAATAAATTTTGTTAAATTTGTAACATTTTACCTTGTAGTGTATAAAAGATAAGTATAAAACGAGAACCTTAAATCGTGACCAAGTATGTTAACTTTACCACTTTTTATTTAATAGATTTTTATTTTGCAAGCAATCAACACACACATACACATAAAGAAAACACAGAAAAGTTTTCGTATTTAAACTTATTTATTTACAAAAATATATTTTAAATTACACAAACTATTTACACAATTAAGAAAATAATAACTTTTCAATGAGTATTCTATAACTAAGCATGCATAAGTCAGTAATATCTTACTGTTGTAGAAGCAAGCATGTCTTTTCTACATAATCACAATGGTTTTAATATATTTTTTACAATCGCAATACTAGTTATACACCAATAACGTCACATAATTACACATGTTTTGTCATCCTTGGAATTAGCAAAATATGAAAACGGTTGAAAAAATGTATTAAATAGCTCATTTTGAAGATACTTCATATAGTCTTCAATGAAAATGTTTGAAAAAAATTCTCCGTCATAATGACAAGTGCATTTTTTCTCGCATATCTCTCTTGCAATATATGGCATGTCAACCGTAAACCATGCTTTACTACTTATAAGACCCTCTCGCTCATCAACATGTGTTCTATTCGAACAAGTATGTATCCTTTGCGAAGGATGATCCTGAACCCGGCCTATTTTTTTTAAAATTTCCTGATGTACTATATCCATTAATTGTTGTTTAGCCTCATCATAATTGCAGTGGGGTTCACTGTTACATTTTTGCGGCTTTAATTTTAAAATTAAATGAGGCAGGGTCGTCGTATATAGCGTTTTTAAAATGCATTCCAATATTTCATTTCTCATTTCGCAAAGTTTTTTTACTTGATCATTTAAAAGTGTTAAGGAAATTGGATTTAACGTGAACGAATCTCCGGTTTTGTAAATTTGTTGTAAGATGCATTTTCCATCATCATTAAATACAGATAATTGATTATTACAAATAAAAGAGCTATTGCTATGACCTATATTAAAATCTAATAGTTTTACAATAAATTCGATCCATGTGGAAGGGTTCATCACGACTCCCTGACCGGTTGGTATATAGTCTAATTGGGCATTCTGAATAAATTGTCTAATATAAATCTTCAAGTCAGTTCTTTCATCGTGAAGTGAAACGTAGATAAGTCTTTCCAAGTGCCATGTACTATTTACAGAAGCATATAAGCTATGGTAAAGATGATCCGTCCAATCGTCCAACTTTGCCCTTTTCGGGGAAGGCTCATAAATGTACATTTTGGCAAATGTAAGGTTAATGTGCGGGTCTGTCACATAAGGTTCCGAAGGAATACCATGCGTTAAAAGTTTGTTGGTTGGGGGGATATATCTTACACATTGAGCCATGTTCTAATTTAATGGTAGTGGTTTCACAGTTCGCTGGTTTAAAATCCAAAGTTCGTTTAGATCCAAAACTTAGAATGCATACACCTGATGATAGGTCTAGATTAAAATCTTCGTAGTTACCGTCTTCAATTTTAGGTTGTTCTTCAGAGCCAAAGTTCACTTGTACCATATTAAATTCATAATTTGTCACTTTCTGTAGATCTTCACGTATTTTTTGCAAAATGGGTATCCAAGAGTAAACAGAGAGTGTTGCTCCAGGTAAACTGTAATTGATTCCTTCATCAGCAAAAGTAATTACTTTACGGGTCGAGGAAATTTTCTTTTCACTACTTTGCAGGGGTAACTGAAACAATTCTTGCTGTAGCACATCAACATCACTTTCAGTATAAAACTCGGGGGAAATTTTCTTTTCAATACTTTGCAGAGGCTTTACATCTAAAGGCAATTGTATTATTTCTTGCAGCAACACATCGGCATCACTTTGAGTATAAAACTCGGGAGTGTATTCAATGTTAAAGTTATTTTCGATCGATTCAAGCAAAGACATTTTTGAAACTCGGTGAAAAATCAATTAAAACACACGTCTTAAGTATAGGCGCACACAGTGTAAAGAGAGTCTCGCAACACACACCTGGCCACTTTATCTAACTAAAATGTCTCTATACGGATTCTTTAAAAAATCACGTGATTACCCAAGCGCCCTCTACCTTCCTCAACCCTGTAGATATTGCATCATCTAACTTGTCTTAGCCTGTTACAGAGAGTTGCCACTCAATGTACATCCTGCCAGAAACCTACCGGATATTCAATCAACACAGATTTGCTCACGTCACTATCACGTGTCTTCTGCGCATGTCACTTCCTTATCTCTTATCTGATCTGTGATACCTGATAAGAGAAAATCAGTTGCCGTTAAATTTGTAGAGTTTGTAGGTTGGGCGTAGGTAAGTTCTCCTGCAACGGGTACCCAAGAATACTTTAGCCGTGCAAACAGATGTTTTGTCCGCATGAACCAAGAGTGTTGTCCGGTATTTTTCAGGTATTATAATTGCTTATATTTTTTCTGATATATGTTGTGATTAGCTATCTTTTAGAGTAATCAGTTTAATTTATTAACAGGTTTTCATTAATAATTTCAGTTTATGACTTTATTAAAAAAATTTTAGTTTATTATTGTAAAAATTGTTTTAGTTTATGAATTTATTAAATAAAAATTTTAGTTTATTATTGTAAAAAATTGTTTTAAACAATAAGTTTAGTTTATGCATTTATTAAAAGGATGTCTATGTAAAATTTAAGTCTATAAAAAAATTTTGATATGTTTAATTTATTAACAAGTTTTAATTAATAATTTTAGTTTATGGCTTTATTAAATAAAAATTTTAGTTTATTATTCTAAAAATTGTTTTAAACAATAATTTTAATACCTATTTTATACGTGAATACTCATTCATCTGCAATGCCTATAATTTATTACTGTTATTTATCAAAACTTAACAAAAATAATTTGCTTTAGTACAATGATCTTTGCTAATTGTTTCACAGAAATTAATTTAATGATTCATTATTTTCCTAAACTACGTAAAATATATAAATCGTTGTAGCTTAACTTTGATATTTGAATTTAGGATATAATGTCGATCAGAAGAATAATCATAATGTATTTAATACATGTTCAATAGATATCCTATACAAAGTTCCAATGCGTTTGTAAAAATTAGATCATGTTTTTATGTAGTAAACATCTTCATCCATAAGTCCCCATTTTTGAACGTAGAATGAAACACGTGTCCCCACAATTCGGTATTCCCCTAGCACCCTCCCTGGTTTTATCTTATCGGCAAACTGGCCAACTCTTATTGTACCGGCTCTGTAGAGCCTCAAGGCACTTTTTTATCTCAATTTCTGTTATCAGCAATATGGCCAGCACGTGGATTTTACTTATGCTGTGGATATATTTGCGAATATTTTTATTATTTTCACCTCTCGCGTGTACAAGTACAGGGTAAGTGTAATATTTTCTATTATTTTAGTTACATATAAGTTGATACCGTAATTCTAATTGAAAATAATTATGCGGTTCTTATAGTTTGCACTTTTGATGTGTTGTAATTTTAAGTATGATTTTTTTGTTAATGTATGTTTTTCTGTATTTTGGTGTTTTGCGAAATTTTTAGTGGGTAATCCAGTGTAATTAATATTAATAGCATTATCGGTAGAAGTACTTTATGCCGTTTGTATACAAAAACTGGGGTTTGAGGGCTTTCTCCTAATAGAAAATAAGGCATGCACGGTATTTCAGTAAATTCTAACTAAGATTAAATTTTCGCTTGCTAACTAATTTTATCCTACATAAAATAGCATTGTGAATCTGGTAAATTGTTATAAGAAAAAAAAATTACTTTTAAAGCGTTTAATATCTTCAAATGTGTTTTGTTTTTAGTGTCAAAATAATATACCTATTTCAGCATATGATGGTATTAAGAATGAATGAAAATGTGCTAGTTGGACCGGGAATTAGGGATAATGTATTTTAAATCATTATTCGATTTTCCGGTCTTGCTAGCCGTATAGATGTTGGTACTTTGTCCAGAGACTCGAAGATGTGGCTTCACGTAAGTAAAAACCTTGTATTTTTTAGTTTAAGTAATGATTTGTGATTTAAACTATCTAAGTATTGAAAGATATTTTATGTACATGCAATTGTGCTAAAACGGATCTTCAATTTTTATTTCCAATAGTTCAACTTTCTAACAATAGTACTATCTAGTCTAAAAGTTTGTGCTAGTTATGCTCACCTTTCTATAAAATAGGTTAAGTGCATACCACTCAAAAGGTTGATTCATGCATAAAATTATGCTTTCATAGTCAAACTGCAATGAGTGTTGCACATAAACAATCTAACTCGTATCGTATTGAAATTCTATAAATCATGTTACTCTACTTGGGATATACAGTAAAAAAAATGTTTTGTAGGATTAATAAAAATGCCATTTTTCCCTCTAATTGATCTATAGAAAATATAAACTAGTATAATCGTTGCCTAAGATTTATCAAAAATGTGTGGGTAAGAAAAAATGTTTAGATTAATACTTTGTTTGTTTGTGCTTTAAGGTAAACCTGCACGCGGGGGTATCTGCCTAGGATGAGGGGTGCCTTGGTAGGAAGACTTTCTAAGGGGATCTAACGCGTATTCATGCATTTCGTATACGAAAACTTGAGTTTTGGGGGATATATGGCTAAAGTGATTTTCTCGCAATAGAAAATAAGACTATATTATTATTTGTAAAAATCTTTCTATGGTATAATTTTCTCACTTGCCTAACAGTAGATTAAATTTGTAGAAAATGTATGGGTATCCTACTTTAATGTTAAACGGCTACTTAACAAAAATACGGTATACAAAAAATTAAAACTCTTGATTAAAATTTTTTTTCTTGATAAATTAAAAACACTTGATTAAAATTTTTTCCTGATAAATTAAAAACATTTGATTAAAAAAATATTTGTTGTAAAATTATTTCACTTAAAATTAAAACTTGGTAAAAAATATTTGTTGTAAAATTAATTAGTAACTTAAAATTAAAACTTGGTTAAAAAAATATTTGTTGTAAAATTATTTAACTTAAAATTAAAACTCATGGTTAAAAAAAAAATAAAAATTAATTAACTCTTGATTTAAAAAAAAATATTAAGTTGGGTAAAAATCTCTTAAGAAAAAAAAATGTTTAGATAAAAAAGTTCATACACTATCTAAATCATTATTTGTAAAAACTATACGTACTAAAATCGTTCTATGGTATAATTTTCTCACTTCCCTAACAGTACAAGAAATTTGTAGAAAATGTATGGGTATCCTAAATCCTACTTTAATGTTAAACGGCTACTTAACAACAATACGGTATACAAAAAATTAAAACTCTTGATTAAAATTTTTTTTCTTGATAAATTAAAAACACTTGATTAAAATTTTTTCTTGATAAATTAAAAACATTTGATTAAAAAAATATTTGTTGTAAAATTATATAACTTAAAATTAAAACTTGGTAAAAAATATTTGTTGTAAAATTAATTAGTAACTTAAAATTAAAACTTGGTTAAAAAATAAATTTAGAAAAATATTTGTTGTAAAATTATTTAACTTAAAATTAAAACTCATGGTTAAAAAAAAAATTAACTCTTGATTAAAAAAAATATTTGTTGTAAAATTAATTAAAAAATATTTGTTGTAAAATTATATAACTTAAAATTAAAACTTGGTAAAAAAAATAAATTTAGAAAAATATTTGTTGTAAAATTATTTAACTTAAAATTAATACTTGGTTAAAAAAAATAAAAATAAATTAACTCTTGATTAAAAAAACATTTGTTGTAACATTATTTAACTTAAAATTAAATCTTGGGTAAAAAAAAAATAAAAATAAATTAACTCTTGATTAAAAAAACATTTGTTGTAAAATTACTTATTTAACTTAAAATTAAACCTTGGGTAAAAATCTCTTAAGAAAAAGAAAATGTTTAGATAAAAAAGTTCATACACTATCTAAATCATTATTTGTAAAAACTATAGGTAGTAAAATCGTTCTATGGTATAATTTTCTCACTTCCCTAACAGTAGAAGAAATTTGTAGAAAATGTATGGGTATCCTAAACCCTACTTTAATATTCTAGTAAACTGTTACTTATTAAATATATGCTATAATCAGTATACAAAAATTAGCTAAACATTAGAAGTATGTATTAAGCAGCATTTATTCAATTTGCATTGGTTCTATTACTAAATGGTAAAGAAAACTAAATCCTCCTGGGGATGTTGTTCATTTCTTTGCTCCACATAGTTAATTATTATTTAAAGAAACAAAAACAACAAACGTTCTACCGGGCGGCTGGTGGGTCCTCATTTTTATATCATTTTTTATTTCAGGTTTAATTCATAAAGTATAGCTTATTTAAAATTATGTCAAAGTCCCTTATTTTCATGAGAGAATGCATCGCAATCTGAAAATTTTTCCAAGTCCCCTTATTTGAAAAATATCTTAATGTCTGAAAATTTTTCCAAGTCTCCTTATTTGAAAAATATGTCACGATCTGAAAAAAATTACAAGTCCCCTTATCTGAAAAAAAGGAAAAAAAAATCTTATCAACCCTTGGAACATCCGGTCTTAGCATCCGCTCCCCACATCCGGTCCGACCACGCCCCCCTTCCCCGCTCAACACAGGTACCTCATGCGTACCCCACTTTTAACATGGTACCCCCTGAGGTGAACTCTCGTTTATCTACTACTCCCATCATCAAACTTTCATCATAATATAGTGAAAGAATGCTAATAAAAATTAAACATTCTGATTAAGAGCTATTATCTTAAGAAAAAAGTCATGCTTAGGCAAAGGAGAAGAGGGGGTGGGCTCAAATACCCACTCCACCCTTAACGATTAGTAGAGTGAAATTTTGGATTATTTTACTATTTTCTTCTTATTGCATAATAACTGACAACCTAAGTTAAAAGCCCCCCCCCCCGCAAGTTTAAAAAAAAAATATTATCGGTGCTGTTGAACATTTATGCAACATGGACGTCTGAACGTAATATTGCAGTGCAACATATCATAAATCCGATGGATTAAGACATGCAGTAATCAGTAAAAATATTAATTAATCTACATTACTGATACTCAAGTTTCAAGAAAATTTGTAAAGCAGCTTTACAAAGTTGGCAAGGAAGAGTTTAATTCAATTCGACAAATTACTAAAATGTACGGAAAAAAATAATAACACGACAGACAAATGTTGCATTTATAATTCATATATTTTTTCGGAAACTAAATTTTCATGCGGAGCTTCCAATCGCGGGCCTCTGGGCGTTTGCCCCTGCCTAAGGCTGGCACTGGATATCCCTCATCATTATACGTTCTTTTCTTATTTTTGTTCTCATCAGGCATCTAGCCAAGCCAAAGGGTGACCACAGGGGCATGCCTTCGATCCCCTCCAGAAAAAAAATCCTTAATTTTTGTTAATTGGATATCAGTAATTAAGCCTTTTTATGAGATGTTCTACCTTTACCATCTTTTGCGCATTCCCCAAAGATTTTTTCTGTCTACATGCCTGGTTTTCATAAGCGATCTGTAGAAAGTAAAAGTTGGAAAATACGGTAATACGTTGGGGTGGGGTTAAAAGTGGGGGCGAAAGGTGTGCGGAAAAAACGCCAACATGATTCATTTTTAGTAAATATTGGACACACAATTTCTTTCTTTTGTAACATACGTGAGGAAGGCATTAGAATGGATCTTATGCCCAAATTTCTCTTGTTTTGGAGTAAAGGCGTAAATTTTGGTGCAGTTACGTAGGTCTGGAGCGGAGGTAAACCTCCATATACTGTTATCCTAAGCATCAGTGGCGTAGCAAGACGAGGGGGGGGCGGTCCGCTCCGGGTGTCACCCTCAAAAATGTGACACCCGACGGCTTGTACAGCAAAAATTCCAAAAATATCGCATGTATGGTGCAAAAATGCTCATATGGGGGGTGACACCACTTATATCCGCTCCGGATGTCACCCAGTGTAGCTACGTCACAGCTAAGCATACAATACATATGACCTATAGGCGTAGCGTTGAGGGGGGCACATTTCCCCTCTGTGTCACCCCCCCCCGAACAACTTAGTCAATTTAAAAAAAAAATAAACATGTTCGAAATTTTAAAGAAACTTCCCCTTTCTGCTTTAAAAATCGATATGTGCCCCCTTCAAATGTTTCCTGTGCATCTCCAAAATTTCAGTAGGTCTGGGAACACTGATAATATTTCTTTAGAAAGCTATTGTTATCAGGATTTCCTAAGCATATTATACATATGAACTATCGCAATCGGGGAGGTAGTTAACCGTATTTTAGCCGTTCCACTTAAAAATACAAAAAGAAACTCCAGTCTGTGTCTTGACAAAATATATATTAAAAAGAAACTTTTCACTGCCAGATTAGCTTAATTTAAACAAGATTATTTTTTAAGCGTTTGGTTTAAACAATTTTTCTCATTTCCAATAGGTTGTGGTTTTAAATGCTTTCTAATTATTAGAGTTTCTTTAAATTATTTATTTATTTATTTTTAGTTTTTAATGCAATACAAAATATTTTATGGAAAAATGTTTTATTTGTTGAGCGAAAGTTAATAATATTTTCCCTTTTCAATAGGCGCAGTGTTCCCGCTCTGGGAACACCAAACTCTGACGTTTTGACTATTGCCAGTCACGAAGAATAGATTTGATTTCTATAAAAATAGTTGCTGGTGACATAGCTCCACGAGAATCCTTTACTTTTTAGCTCGTCATTTCCCGTAAAAAAATTGTCACGATTATTTTTAGCAGCACTGACATCTGCTGAAAAATGGAAAAATGCGAGAACAGCCGGATAGATTGCCCAATGCTGAAAAAAGGACAGCCGTTGCCATCGCTTGACTTAACTAACAGCAAGATGGCGGACGATCGAAACGTTCATCGCGTGCCACAGATCTAGAGACCCTTTTTTTGACGCAGCTGGCTGTACGCAACGACTGCCCTTTTCTCAGCTTTGGGAAAGGGTTGCGCCTCAAAGGGTTAAATTTTTACGGGTTTCCTTGTGTTGAAAGAAAAATGATCTGATCAGAGATACTATATTAAAACTTTATAGATTTAAAGTATTAAAATCGTTTAAATATTTACAAAACGTGCTTTTAAAAACAGCGCAACTTGATACATCGAATAAAGCACTGTTAAATTGTAAAATGCGTTATAAAATATTAATAATTAAATAATTGATGAACATTGTCCGATGGCTAAAGCATGAAGTTCCAGCGTTCTGCCTTCCTACGCAGTTGTCGATCTGGAGTTTTGGGATGTTTTCCCCAGATGTAACGTAAATACTCGTTACGCCCCCTTAAAACGTGCTCGCTCAAAACATTTTTCTCTTTGGAAGATAGCCCTAGTATGCTTTGCCTGAACAAATCAACAATATTAAATAATTGCGGGGATACAGTTTCTTTATTGTAGAAGAGGAAAAGAAATCACCCATCAACATCTTGTTTTCTTCCAGCACTTTTCAAAGTTTCTGCAATTCACTTTATTTATGAATTTAACTTTGAAATCACCAAAATAAAATAAAAATATTTAAATAAAAAGTGTTAAGTAATGCACGTTTATTCCGGGTATTAGTTTGAATTCAAGCATTTATTTTAAATGCATAATTTATTTGATGAAACTTATCGTAATCAGTATTTTGTTTTAAAGTTTGTCTTTAGTTAAAGGAAGTCAAAATTTATAGTTTATTCCAAGGAAAATATATTCTTGGAAAAACTTTTCGCTATACAATATCTACAAAAACCTTTTAATTAATCTCTCTAAAAATGTAATTTCTGCTTACATTAATAATTCATATGTATTTGTATCAAATTGTCTACTTAAGAGTATTTATTATTAAAGCGGACTACACTCGAGGTTTTTTCTTTTCTTTTTTTTTTTTTTGGGGGGGGGGGGGAGGGGAGAGATTATTTGCTGATAAAAAAAAAAATTCTTATAGTATATTTCATTTTCTTTCTAGGTTTGGCAATATGAAACACATTTCGCGAGAGGGGCAAAAGTTTTGTAATGCCACAGCTAACTGCTGTTCATAAGTTAAATGAAGGGGGCATATCCATTTGATTAGACTAAATGAATATGATAATCAAAAATTTTGGCCCTATTAGCCCCCTTGCTGTACTTCCTGTGCGTCGTGTAATGTAAATGAATATCTATATAAGCATATAATTTAAATTGTATAATTACTATAGTAATTACTTAACTATAATGAGTATTTTTATTTTTGTTCGATTATTATAATTTCGTACTTTTAAAGTTACAGAAGAATTCATTAATTTTCTTTTCATAAGAATGAGTATGATTTAAAATTCCCTCAAAAAAGTTTCAGTTCATATCGAACCAATAGCTTTTTCATAAGTATTGAGAAAAATCGCTTTGAATTCGAAGACATAAACAAGTGATTCTTCCATCCCATTCGGCTTTTGTATTTTGAAGACAGGAAGGCGCTGAAGCACAGAACTGATAAGAGAGCTCTGAGAGGGGGAGGAGGGACTATCGCTAAGTTGAATTCTGTAATCCCCGATCTCGTTACCGACCTTGATGAGGAGAAATAGTCGTAAATCTCTCTTCTCTTCCCCAACATTTCCCACCCCATTCTGGGGTCAAAGAATTCTACACCTGGGGTTACCGCGGGTACTGGGACGACACGGCTCGCCCATTGATATAAATGCCTCTCGCCTGGCGAAAGGCTAAATACCAACCTTGATTGCATGGTAAGGTTCTGTGCGGGGCACCTTCCCCTATTCTAATTCTATGGTGCGGGGAGGGGGGAGGGACTGAAAAGAGGCAGTGTAATCGGCTTCAAGCAGTAAATAATAACAGGCCGTCGTTTCGTGGTAATTCGGCCGAAGTAGACAAAAAGACAGGTAATTCAAGCAAAAATTCGAGGAAAAACGCCTTTCATTCGACTAGTTAGGTGATCGGGGGACAAATCTAGGAAAGCAATTTAAGGTTTAAAAAAATTGCTATCGTTAAAGAAGAGGTAAATATTTTCTTCGGTAATATGAAAGGATGCCAACTTAGATTGAAACAGACTGTTATTTACGAAAGCAGATTGGTGGGAGTTGCAAATGAAATGGAATAGAAAAACGATCTAAAGATAAGTAAATACAGAAATTTCTGTGGAAAGGATTGTAGCAACGGTTTTTTTTTTTTTTTTTTTTTTCTGTTCCTCGGACATAATAAAAAAAAAATAATAAAAATAAAATCAACACTATGTAAATCATGCTGAAAGGAATGACGTAAGCATTTATGGAGCAATGATTTTTTTCTGTTCCTCGGACATAATAAAAATAAAATAAAATAAAAACAATAAGTAAATCATGCTGAAAGGAATGACGTAAGCAAGTGTTTTTCGCAAGCATTTTGTTGTCATAGCATTTTCCCTTTTGCCGTTGGCAACAACGATTTGAGTATTCGTTTTTTGTTTTTTTTTTTACCTCAGAACACGTTTTCTCTCTCGCTGTTTGGAGTTCTACCACTTGCCCGTTGTGAAGATTCTTTTGGAAGGTTTCTTACGTGTTCCCTGGGGAACAGATGGAATTAAAGAACATCCAAATGGAGCATGGATTTAACCCATATGAATACAGATAAGATGGGACATAATTATTTTTGTTTTTTAACTTTTTTCTGTCGTATGAAAGCTACAGTATGGAGCATTTAAATTTGATTAATTACAATTACAGAATATACATATCGATTTTTTAAAATCATCCAGCATACTAAGATATTATTACGGCATCTGTGTGTAAGGGTGACATGGTTAAGATATTTTTTAAAAAATAAATTTGAGAATGTGTAAATCCATACTGTTTCGTCTGTCAATTTTTAGTTTGTATCGTTTCCTTTCCTAAAGCCCATGCGATCACAGCCAAGTTATAGGGATATAACTACTTACAAACAGGGCCGTACCCAGAGGGGGCTACTGGTGCTGATAAGACGCTGGCCATAGAAGATGATTGAAGTATGAAAGTCACGGATTCGCGTGAGTATCGCGCGGCTGTAGATATATCGGTCTGGAGTTTTGGTCGGTTTTCTCCAGATGTATCATAATTACGCATTAGAAGTCCTTGAAAAGTCCCGCAACCAAGGCACCTTTTCCTCAGGTAGACCACCCTCGTGTTCGCTTATGAAAACTCAACCCTAGCAGTCTCCCAGCCCCCTCTAAGATTTTCAAAGGTTTTTGTTAATTTATCCGTAAATACGAAAGTTTAGTAGAATTACAAAGTGGGGGCAAAAACACAAAACTGACGATCTTCCTTCAAGTTTCTTTACAGTATAATTTGCTACCCTGGGCAGGGATTCTCCCAGGGGGAAAGTACGAACTCAAAACTGCCGCCAGGCTTATCCCCCTCCCCCCGTTACTTACATTTGAATTTGCTACCACTGAATCTCTCATAGACTTACTTATATTCTAATATATATATATAATGAAAAAATATCAATGGAATGAATGGTAAAACTTTTAAAAATATGGTATTTTGTCAAGTAAATACTCAAGAAAAGATATAGAAATTGAAAAGAAATTCTTCCCCTGAACTCGACTGCTAATATGGTCAAACCTCGTTAGTAAGTCACCCTCGATAAGATGTCACCCCGCTTATTTCATCCTTTTTCAGATGTCCCGACCTTTCTAATGCGGCTTTTCGCACAGTGCACTCCGCTTATTGCGTCGCTATTTTATAAACCATTCCGCATAAGACGTCAACTTTGAGAATGCAATCTGACTGCCCGTTCTTCGTCGAGGTTATCAAACCAAAAAGCACTTCATTTTAGTTGTTGGGCACAACTCTCCGTATTTTCCCCTCACAAAGATGGTTGCCTTATGAAAAAATTTTAGGAATTCAGTTTTGGATTCTTCTTTGTTTTGACTTTTGTACGATGGCAGATTCAATAGGACAGACTGCACAGTTCAATTCCAAGTACTATACGTATACCGTCTTAATTTCTCGGCCCTTTTATTCATTTAAATTTTTACTCTTCTCGAAATTTAGTTCAACAACGAAAGCGAGGTCTTCTTCGTGTAGTGCTGAATTTTTACTAACCCTAAACTGTCAGCTGTCAAACTGTTTTTTTCTTTTTTTTTTTGGTTTCCCCAACACTAAATTAATCAATTTTCTATTTAATTTAAATCGCGCAAATTGTGGGACACCCTTTAAATGCAAAATTAAAACGGTCGATAGAAAAAGCATTCTACAAAATTTGTCTACACTCAATATATTTAATCTTTGCCCTCTTAAAATAAGTAATTTCATATTCAATTTTGATTATATACCGAAATCGGAATTTCATTTTCCTCTAAAAACGTGCAAAATCTTTTCGCAGTCGAAAGATTTCGTTTCCTTGGGAACATCCGGCCTTATATCAATGTTTCATGCACAAGTAAATCATTTTATTAGTGAAAAAAAAAGAACTACATAATCTAGAAACTATTTTAAACGAATTGGAATGGCAATTTTCTCCTCAAAGCCTGATAACCGTGACTTCAATAGGACGTCAATGTCAATTGCCACAGCTAATTTTGTCGCGCAAATGATAACTTTTTTTTTTACTCTCGGAAATAAAATACAGCTGAAAATAGCGTAAAATCGAAAATGAGGGAATCTTGAAAAAATCTTGAAAATGAGGGAATGGCTAGATTTTCAGATTTTTAAAGTAGTGCGGATTTTTGTTTTTTTGTCATAATTTTTATACATAATTGTGAAAAGTTTCAAGCGTATTGTACAAGCGGTGTAAATGTCATTGCAATTTTTGTGCTTAATTTTTTAATCTTTTTGGAGTAAAGGTGGTAATAATTTTATATTGGAGTGTTTACCGGGAATTGTTACATAATGTGTGAGGCAGGGATCAGCGCAAATATACATTTTATTAAAATTATATTAAAGGTTTCTAGGTATTTATTATTGACACTTGTATCTTATTCTATTTGGTGTTTTTTTTTTTTTTTTTTTTTTTTTTTTTTGTCAAGTACCTTCTCTGAGAGATGAGGCATTTGCTCACAAATAATTAGTTCTATCCTCTGCATAAATATTGAATAATTAAAATACTATGAATGTTCAGAAAAAAAATAAATACAAATAAAAGTAATTTAACCGCAATCGCACCATGCGCTATCTTAATGGAAAGTTTTTATTAGTTTGATTAATGCAATCTAATCGTAATTGCACTGAAAAGAAATGCTTTGTTGAATCAACAATTATCCGGTTGAAATAGCGACAGCAAAATTTGTGTTCAATTAACAAAATAATTTTTTGAAAATTATTTGGTTATTTCAACAAAACATTTTGTTAATTTGACCAAACAATTTGTTCAAATGGTTCGTTTGGTTAAAATCAACCAAATTATTTGTTAGAATTAACAAAATTTCTTTGTTAACTGCTGTTGAGCTGGTTCATTCAACAAAATTATTTTGTTGATTTTATTGTTATATTTTTTAACTCACAAGCAGTTGGTTGAAAGTCAGTTTCAGTGAGTCAGGAACCAGCCTAACTATATAGTAGAATGGAATTGTGTAAAGGACACGCAAACGAATTAAAAACAAATGCACCAAATTCGAAAGACAAACAGCGTGCCTTATAATGCGGAATTTTTATTTTAGCAACGAGGCTAGGATGCTAGAAAAGCACATTTTCCCTAGCTGTACATGTAAAAAAAATATTCGAATGTTCAGTCAACAGTCGAATTTCTCGATTCTTTCAACTTGTAGTAGAGATTCATCACTTCGAGGGCCAGTACTGGATGTCCATGGCCGAAATCATTCCAGATGTCATCTCGAGAAGGAATCTTCTTATCCAATATGTATCCGGTTGCAATCCCTCGGAGTTCACTGTCCAGGTGAAGATAAGCCAGGCTCAGAATACCGCAAGCGTTCTCGGGACTTAGGTTGTCGGCCAAAAAACCGGCGCACTGTCTCTTGAGGGCTTTGACATGGTACTTGTCGCCGACCGCGTACAGCGCCATAGCAGCGTCCACGGTCGGTTCTTCAAGCTTCCCCGAATAGAGATATCTCAGGAACAGATTTAAGACGTCAGCCTGTACGTCCTCGATGTCCACTATCCCTGTCCGGGATTCTTTCGTTTCGTGCTCGAGCATCGCCCTGAAGACATCGGATCGGGCACTGAGGACGTTCCTGTGAGCCCCGAAGACGACGCCGCCGCACTTCAGCTGGACGTCTGCCGTTGAATCCGAGTCCAGCAACTTCGACAGATCTTCGGAAAGGGACTGGAATCCCGTGTCAAAGTGTTCTGGCGTTTGAGAGGACTGGTCTTCTGCGAAAATAAAACAAATAAGAATTATGATGCACGCCCACTCACACACAGTAACAAGATGCGTTAGCAGTCCGCTATAACTTTAAAAGTTCACTGGGCGAAAAAAAAAAAAGCACAATGGATGATAAGAAACTTGAGGACATCCCGAACAGGATTTAGAGGGAGATGAGATTACTTTTGATAAAGAATATTCGACCACAATTCGGTATTCGGCCTATTCGGCTGTTTTGCCGAATATTCGGTAAGCCGAATATTGAACAGATATTCGGCCGCATATTGCTACATATTCAGCTGAATAATTTCATAACAAAGAGAAATTTAAAAAAAAAATTAACATGTATTTTTAAATGCATTTACAAATAATATTGCTTAGTTATACTTCAATGTATTAATTTCATATTATAAAATATCCTAAGTCATTGAATTTTAAGCTGAATGAAACATATAATCTAATTTATTCAATAATATTACAGAAATGCAGACTTTTCAATTGGGTGGCACTACTTGACTTGGTTTTCTACCTACTTTATGAGATGGGGGGAGGAGGACTATTCTCAGATCCTCCATTACAAACATAATTTTGAAAAGCTGCTACATACTTTTGTCCAGAGGCTATAAAACCGAAAGCATAATGTGATTATGTATAGTTACCAGATTAGTCACATATGCCATAGCCTATTTATTAAATTATGAATAACTGCAAAATATAATTACGCTGCTATTAGTGTTTAACTTAGTTAAAGATATTTTTTCGTGACCAAGATTTTTTACAGATAATAGACCTTTGCGTGTTTTTAAGGACCAACAAATAATACAAAAGGAATTAAATTTGAAAAGCAACATTTTATGTACAATTAAAATGAAATTTTAAAAATTTAATGTTCGGCCTCCGAATATTCGGTATTCGGCCACATTACTTTTCGATAAATCTCTACTTTTGATGGCAGAAAATATTGTAATTCATTTGGTGAACGAATTCGCCCATCCATTATAGTACAGTAAAGATAAATAAAAAATTATCAAAACCCATATATCAAAAAAATAAAGTTCTACCATGCGGCAAAATGTTGAGTACTCTTCCTTTAGTAAGCGGTAAAAAGTTGCAGGACTTTGATGGGGGGCGGGCTAAGGTCGATGCTAAACCGTTTTATACATATATTTCAATGGTCGACGAGACACTGATATGAAAAGGAATCTTCCGTTGCTCTCTCCATTGTATGTGTGTTTGGGGGGGGGGGAGCGTTGTGCTTTTCCCACATTAGCTTTTGTCGGTGAAACTCGACTGGTCATTAAAAAGTCGTACGTTTAGCCAGAAGAATGCCCGTCTATGCCCTGTAGTCACGACCCTCGTATTAGCCTGAGCCCGCGATGGCCTAGTGGCGTTAAGGCGTTGGACGCGCAACCGGAAGGCTGTGGGTTTGATTCCGAAATACCACTGAAGACCACGATGTACGTGCGGAGTACGTGCACGTTAAGTCCGTGTGAAAGTCCCCTCGGCGATTCCGAACGATTTCCATGGGGTGCCAATATTCAGAAGTCTACCACCTTTTGATGTGGTTCCAAATTGTGGCTTGAGATTCCGGGAAGGACGCATGTACAGAGGGTGTTTACACATTTTTAGAACGATTTCGATAAAGAATTATTAAAAAGTAAATGTTTCAGAATAAAAATTTTTGGCAGCAGCTTATTATTTGAAATGAGAAATATCGTCTGCTACTTTTAAATTTATTCTTCTTTCAAAATGTCATACGTAAACAAGCTGTGGATTGAAGGATATGTTTTTGCGCTTTCCGAAGAGAAATATTCTTATTCCATAATTTAAAAACGTTGTGAAATGCATGGTATTAAAATTTCTAAGTGCAAAATAAGCAACATTATTAATCGGCAAGGTAAAAACCGTCAATCATTGTTTCTACATGGAAAGAAGACTCCAAACCAATATCCGAAAAAGGTACGTACTGTTTCAAACGTTTCTAAAGTGAAATCACTGGTAACAAAAAAAAAAAAAAAAAAAAAAAAAAAAAAAAAACAATCCGCCAACACAGAGATCAATTGCAAAGTCCTTAGATACATCTGTAGCAACAATAAGTAAAACATTATTAATCGGCAAGGTAAAAACCGTCAATCATTGTTTCTACATGGAAAGAAGACTCCAAACCAATATCCGAAAAAGGTACGTACTGCTTCAAACGTTTCTAAAGTGAAATCACTGGTAACAAAAAAAAAAAAAAAAAAATCCGCCAACACAGAGATCAATTGCAAAGTCCTTAGATACATCTGTAGCAACAATAAATAAAATAATAAACCAAAATTTACAACTTAAAAAAGCTAAAAAACATAATGTTCACCAGCTTTTGCCGAGACATGTGGCTCAACACAAGTCATACTTCGAAAACTACCACTGCATTCCTTGAAAAAATGAAGACTGATACAGGTATTGCATATATACCTTTTCAACATATTCCTGCGAAGTCCCCTGACGTTTCACCTATGGACTATTGTGCCTTTGGCCTGTTAAAAAGAGCTCTTTCTAAACGCAAACCCACCACGATAGATGGACTCTGGAAAGTAGTGGAAGAGGAATGGAAAGCAATACCCCTGGAAATTTTACGAAAAGCTCTTCTATCATGGAAATCACGATGCAGACTTATAGTCCAGAAAAAAGGCTATCAGATCGAACATTAAAAAAAAATAGTCTTTACATTTTAAACATTAATTAAACGGCCCCGAAATCGTTCTAAAAATGTGTAAACACCCTCTGTAGTTCTAAGCGACACAACATCCAGTAACGCGAGCTGTCTTCTCCTCAATACCCTCAATTTCCCCCCATGATGAGGGAAAATGAGGGTATCAACACTTGTCTAGTTAAAACTGTAGAACACTGTAACAAATATTTTGATAACATAAAAAAATATTGCTATATTTATAATCTATATTCAAATGTATGTAGTTAATTAACATATCAATAGTAGTGATGAAACGGATATCAATTTGGCCGGACATACGGTTATCCGGTAGCAGTATGTTTTCTTCTTTTTCGTTTTATTTTCACTAGTTTTCTTAGATCATTCAGCTATTACTTTTTTCTTTCATTTTTCTCATTAGCTATAAATAATTTAATTCAAAAATCAGAAATCCTTTTGGGATTGTTTCCATGAATTTAGCACCAGTTTTACTGGAATTAAAGTCACACAAATAACAATGTCATGGATGTTCTCCCTCAAGAGTTAGATAAATATCTTGAAAAGATCAGTTCTTGAAAGAAAGACATACCCATTCAACTGTTAAGAAATTTGATACATTGAGTTTCTTACTTTATCAAAATTAAGGAGGAGGGGGACATTTTATCACCAGTCACCAGTACTACAGCAAGTACACTGTTCTCACAAGCAGGGTCAATATATGGTGGGGAAAAAATGTAAAGAAATTCTTATAAAGATGGAAAAACAGTGTTTTTGTACAATAATTTCTTCCAGTAATAATGTACTCCAATCTTTAAAGAAAAAGATAGAAGTACTTAATTTTCCCCCCTTCTTTTCATACATGATGAAAATTCTTTCTAAAAAGTATTGAAAACAAAATATTTTCACAAAACTGATTTATTGCAGTTTTTAGAATTTATCCATTTATTACATTTATTTATGTTATTTCTCTGTATGTAATTTTAGGCGGGATGTACTGCCGGATATTTGTAATATCCGGCTACTGCCAATTATCCGGCACATTGGCCGGATGCAGTGTGTTTGCCGGATATCCGTTGCATCCCTAATGAATAGTTTCATTAATATAAATTTAACAGCTTGTATTTAGGACCTCTAAAAAAATTAATTCCAATATCTATTTTTGTAAATTTAAACATCTATTTCTAAAACTGGAATTTTCATACCAGTTTTAGAAGTCACTCTTTTTCTTACATTATTATGACCTATGGATGGAAATTCTTGAAAGTACACTAGCGTGTAAACGGCTCATTCGATCGAGCATAAATTGGGTATGTATATTATAGGTCACAGTCACCTAACCTGCATACATTTTGGTGTGTGTAGAGATGGATAGTTTGTTCATGGGGTTGCAAAAAATTGTTTTTATACATTATGGCGTATGGATGCAAATCATTTAAAGTGAGTTATTATCTAAATGATGCATTCAATTGAGCTCAAATTAGGCATGCATATTATAGGTCACTGTCTTACGTACTGCATAAAGTTTAATGTGATTCTTAAAAAAAATACGCAGATACTTAAAAAAAATATACTAACTTAAAGCGTGCACATAAGATTACCAAAGTATGCTTAATTTGTTTTAAAGACCTATTAACAAAAATGAATAATTCATTTCTGAAATTATATCACTGGCCAGCCCTCATGTATGGGGTCTAATGGGACATGATGCAGGGCTAATGGGCCAAATATTAAAAATAAATAAATTTTGTACTAAATAAATAAATACAAATTGTGGCATGGGTCATTCCGCAGTATTTGGCATCACAAGCTTGAAAAAAAAATAATACAGAATTAGGTGCAATACATCATTTTAAAGCTTGAAACCTCTTCTATTAAAGTTCATCAGAAAATCTATTTTTCACTAAACAGAAAATGGAGCATGTTGTTTGCAGTCATACAGAAAAATGTTTTACGAATGGGACATTATATTTTTAACTATTACTCAAAAACTATTGTATTATATTGTAAAGTTCCCATGTTTCATAAAACCTTTTAATAGTAGTATTATGTGAAATAAAAAGAAAAATAATAAAATAATATTTTATCACCAACTTTCAATGATAAATTTCTTTTTGTCACGTACGAAACAATTTTGAGTTTATTTTTTAGCTAATGATACTGATGACAACTGAACATTTTTTTTTTCGCTCTTCAACTAGTGAACTAGCTTCCTAAATTATTCAATTAAAATATCATTGCTTTTCATTTAGAAGCTGGGCAGAAGAAACAAAAATGTGTTACATACGGGACAAAATGCAAAATTTGAATTTAAAACTTGGAAAAAAAATTAAATTTTAGACTATGTTTAAGGCTTTTCTGCCCAATGAGCTACATTAAGTACAAAAATATGTATACAAGTAAGCAGATATGGTTAATTATTGCTATTAGCCACTATTGATGAAGTCAGATTGCTTGAAATATTGAAACATCATTTTAAGTAATCAGTTGATTTTCATCATGAACTCAGACAAGATAAAACTGATCATATGATGTACAAAGCATTTTAAATACATATTTAACTAAAATACACTTAAATTAATAACAAAAAAAAATTATACAAGAAAAAGCACTATGGCTACTACTTTTACAGAAAGAGTGAGAAAACATTTAGCTGAAAAGGAAAAATAAGACACCTTGATGGCTGATAAAGTCAACTATGCAGAAAAAAGAGATCAGCAAAGTATGAAACTGAGAAAAAGAAAAAGCCCAAATAATTAATTAAGAAAAGAAATTAAAAAATGAAAGAAATGTCAAGATACATCTGAAGAACTATTCTCAATTTCTGTGACACCGCATATTTTAGGAAAAGCTGTAAAGCATGTTGTAAATGTTTTAACAAATTTTAAGTTCTTCCTAGGAAATTTAATATACAATATTTTAAGGTTGTAAATGTAGCTCAGATGAAAATAGAAAAGATTAGATGCATTTTCAAAAAATCCAAAAATTGGAAGAAGCCAAATTTAACGTACAAGGTGCCCCTTTGATTAACAGGTCATCAACATGCATTTTGCCCGACCAACTAGCCTAGACTGTCTGGGTCTTTGGAAATATTTTTCCTTTTCTTATAAAGATATGATTTCATGTTCTGTCGTACAAACAAGATAAAGAACCTACCTCAGACGCATGCATTGAGTTACTGAAAAAATGAAACTGTATCAATCATAAGTGCATAAGTCTGAGTATGTGTAGTAATTATTTGTAGCCAGTAGTTGTGTAGGACATTGGTGATAAAAATTTTTATCTATCTTTTATGAAACCTTTAGGCAAAAACATGTTTTCCTGTCCACACATCTCAGAAAAGAATAAAATTTCCCCCCCCCCCAAAAAAAAAGGAAAAAAACTGACTAAGCTTGGAAAAAAAATACAAAAAAAAAAAAAAAAAAAAACATGAAGTCCAATTAAAATTAATAGTAAGGGACATTTTCCGGTACCAGGGGAGGAAGTGAAAGAAATTGAAGACATCATACATGTTATGCCTTGTATAAAACATATTTTAATTTTAAATGTTTACTATTTTTTTCAAATGGAGAGCTTTGTATGAAAAATCCTAATTTATATAATAGCAATTAAATTTTTTTAAAGAAATCATTATTTTTTGTAATTATATAATCAAACTAAGGTATGAATACATTAATAGAGCTACTAAATTCATTAAATTAACATCTGTGTCAATTTTAGTTCATAATTTCTTATAGTGTGTTACTTAAAATCACATGACCCGTACGTAATACAAGTAATTAGCTTTCATTAATTAATGATACAGTTTTAAAAATTAATTTTAAAGTTAATTTTTTTTGTGAAAATACCTCATAAATTCAAAACATCCAAACTGCTGAAGGTACTTTAAAAAGAACTTTTTGTGACATTCCGCACGTAACAAAACTTTATCAATTAATTTAAAAAAAAACTATTTGGTCGAAAAAAAAAGAAACTTCAGAGGAATCTAGTTGAGATGGTATATAAAACATCAAAAATAGTTGCAAACTTTCTCATTTAAAGTTGGATATTAAAAAATGTACAAGTATGTTAAAATTTGCTTTGAAATGTCCCGTACTCAACACATCATTACAGCGGAATAACCCGTGTACAAACTTCTCATAGAAATATTTAATTTTGTACACAAACTGTTTTGTCCCATTAGCCCTAGTCTCCCTTACATAAAGCGCAAATAAACTGTTCTAACTGTAGAAGAAGAAATTTATTTTAGCTGTGCGATCAGAGCCTGATTATAACCAACGGGCGCCCCGAGCATTGATGAATTTGGGGCCCCCATCTATGAAATTTGTTTTATTTAAATTTTGATATAAAAATATATTTCAGAACAATATTTGCAATTGGGGGCCCTGGGCAAAGTCCCGATTTGCCCATGCGATAATAAGGCTCTGTGTGCGAGTATATAAATACATCTTAAAATCAGGGTTGCTATGATTTTGCCCAATCTCAACAGCACAATTGAGTTTTTTTTTTTAAATCCCACTCGAAAAAACCCACCAAAACCAATTGAGCTTTTTCAAAAATTTAACATTAAAATATGAACGTTAATTGCATAGCTAATACATCTCGTAATATCAGTACACCACATGTAAAGCTAACCCTTCCCTCCCCCCTCAAACCACTACTTAAGAAAAAAATCCGAATGACTCTTTCTAGAGATAATTTTTATACCCATCATTGGAATTAAAATGAATAAGGATTTTGAAACCATAACAAAACACCAATTTAAACGTTCTTATTCAGCACTAGTATAATTACGTTAATTTCATTGTTAAAATTATTACTCATCAAGATCTTATCTAAGAACAAACCATGATTGGTTTTTATTATTATGCAGGGGCGTATCCAGAGGGAACTGAGGGGGGTGCAGCCCCCCGAAAGGGACCCTTACTTAGCTTGCAATTGAAACTTGTCTTACGATTTGATACACAGGACCCCCCCCCCCGAAATAAAATCCCGCCTACGCTACTAGTATTATTGATGTATAAATTTTTTTCATGTTTAATTAATAACTCTAATTTATTATTATTAATTCAGCCATTTTTCATCTATAACTGATTTTGGTAATCAATTAGTTGGTTTAAGTGGTAATTAATAATTAGCATAATCTTTCCAAACGCATTCTGAACCCAATTCCTACTTTTTAAAAAAAACTGATGAAACACAAAAATTCCTGAAAAAGAACTCAAAGCCCTCAAAAATCCGAGCTTTTAACCAGCGTTGTTAAAAACCCGGGTTTTTTGAGTTTTTTTTTAAAGAAGGGAAGGGGGTATCAGAATATTAAAAAAAAATTCTAATTACTAAATGCAAATAATTAATTACAATTATCAATCATACATGGAAAAATGTATAAATCAATAACAATAACTATCAATCACGGTTTGCCCTTAGATACATTGATTATTAGTAACAATTTTGTGGCTATGAAATTAAAATACTATACCTACTAGCGGTGAATTAGAACTTTTAAACTGTTTTTTTTTTTTTTTTTTTAAGGTTAAAAAATCCTTATTCATTTTAATTAAAATTATAGGCATGAAAATTTTCTCTAGAAAAAGTCTTTCAGATTTTTTCACCCTTGGGTAGTGCAAGTATGGGTGGGGGGCTCTTTATACACTCTACAAGTAGTGTACTGATATTAAGAGTAGGGATGTAACGGATATCCGGTATCCGGCCTATGCGGCTGATTTTTCAATATCCGAAATACTGCCAGATATCCGAATCATAACTACCGGATATCCGACTAAATATTAGTTAAAGTTTTATCTATAATATGCATTGGACAGGATGGAAAATTATATTTGAACATTCTTGATAAAGTGATACATAAAACGGAGGGATATATTTCTTAACTGAAAAAACAGCAAATTTAACACTGGAAATGGATCATTCAAAACAAACACACAATTTCAACATTTGCACAGTAGTTTTTGAGCATATTTATAACTAGTTAGGCTAATATTGAGTTAATTTCATGCTGCAAAGTGCCCTTTAGAAGACATTTTCTGAATTAAAAAAAAAGCAAAAAACTTAAGCACATCTTATGCAGTGCCCATGTGCCAATTCAGAGGCGATCTTCTCATCCTTTTCAGCTGTAGACTGCTGTCTACAGGCGAAGTTTAATTATGAGTACTGTGCAATATCATTTGAAAAATACGAGCATTCAGTATATGCGATTTCTTTCATGGTAATCCCGGAAATAATGTAATTTTACATTCTCTCCACATGGAGTTTCTCCGATATTTTTAATTTGCTCTGGAAATCCGATAATTAACAAAAAAAAATTCCGATTATGCTGTCTTCAAAATTTATTTACTGAGGCAAGGAGAAATATTCAATCTTCATCCTTTTTCTAAATGACAATCTTTTACTAAGCATTCCTTTATTGAAGTCTCCAATACCTAATGATTAAAAATTAGTTCTTATTTTGCGTATTTTTAAATTAAACCGAGTTATTTAAATTCATTTATGATATTCTACAAGTTTCAATTGATTTTTAAGTTAAGTCTATGTAAAATATATACATTTTAAAATGTGTTTATGAAGTATTTATTTATGAAAATTATATAACATGGCTGTTTGTGAAGACAGGTATGTTGCACCATGGCATTTTACTTGTTTAAAATAGTTGTTTTATTGTGTATGATTATCACTCCATACATAAAGTACATTGACTAAACTTTTTTTTTGGGTGTGTGTGTGTATGTATGCCGAAATCAAAAGTAAAAAAGTGAAACTGTTCTAAAATTTGGAAACTAATGTTTGAAATGATTTTTTGTATGAATTTGCCCCCCCCCCTCCCATTTTCCCCTCTTATGGTGCCATATAAATTTTTGTATTGTGAAAGAATGCTTGTATATTTTATAAGCTAATCAATTAAACAGATCTATTTTAATTTTTTAACTGGTAGTTTAAAAAATATATATTATTTTCGATTAAAGAAATTTAATGCATATCCTGAAAATTTCTGTTTCATACCTGTATAAAACTGTAAAAGAAGGCGTGATAATTTCATTATAAATACTTAATTTTTATTTATCAATCCCTAAAAGTAATTTAAGTTAAAATAAAATTAAAAACGACTTTGTAAATTAATATTAAATTATTAAAACAGAAAAAAGGCATAGGTTTCTATCATAGGTATCTTATCAAAATAGATATCTTAATCTTAAATAAATAAAAAAAGTATGCATTTTTTGTGAAAATAATCTGCAATTATAGATACATTAATAAATGTGTCATGGTTAAAATTTATTCCCTTCTGCCAGTAGTGCAGACATAAAAAAAAATATTTTAACTTTTAACATTTTAAATAACATTTTTTTATGTACAGACATGTAAAGATATTTAGTTTTTGTGTCAATTATTAAAAAATACTTTAATTATATGTGAAACATGTTTGCAATTTATTGTTCTGATGCCATATTATATAAAAAAACGAAAAAACACACTTGATAAGTAAATACATGTTTAGTGCCGGATATCCGGCCAGATATCTGTATCCGGTAACCAAAGGAGCTTCGGATATCCGATATCCGGCAAAATCACTATCCGTTACATCCCTAATTAACCCTTTGAGGCGCAACCCTTTCCCAATGTTGAAAAAAGGGCAGCCGTTGCCATCGCTTGCCTTAACTACCAGCAAGATGGCGGACGATCGAAACGTTCATCGCGTACTACAGATCCAGAGACCCTTTTTTGACGCAGCTGGCTGTGCGGCACAGCCAGCTGCCATCAAGAAAGGGTCTCTAGATCTGTGGCACGCGATGAACGTTTCGATCGTCCGCCGTCTTGCTGGTAGTTAAGTCGAGCAATGGCAACAACTGCCCTTTTTTTCAGCATTGGGCAATCTATCCAGCTGTTCTCGCATTCTTCCATTTTTCAGCAGATGTCAGTGCTGTTAAAAATAATCGTGACCATTTTTTTTTTTTACGGGAAATGACGTGCTAAAAAGTAAAGGATTCTCGTGGAGCTATGTCACCCGCAACTATTTTTATAGACATCCAATCTATTCTTCGTGACTGGCAACAGTCAAAACGTCAGAGTTTGGTATTCCCAGAGCGGGAACAGTGCGCGTTAAAGGGTTAAGAGATGTATTAGCTATGTAGTAAAATAATTAAAGTTGAAATTTTGAAAAAAAAAAACAGTTGGGTATTTTCGAAAAAAAACACCCGGGTTTTTTCCGGGTTGGGCAAAATTATAACAACCCTGTGTAAAATAGTTTTTTTTTTTTTTTCCTGGCATGCATACTATGACAGCAGAAGAGTCAACGAAAGTTACGAACATACCCGATATCTCTTGCTTGCAGTGCAGGATGATCCTAAACAGAAATGCGAGTCTCAGATCTAACGGATGCCGGAAGTCAGGCGAGGAATTCAATATACCCCACAGTTCGTCTTCCCAGATAGTCTGCTTTCTTCTACGGACAGTTGTTCGGCGCGGGGGCACCCTCACCGACCCCACGGTCGCCTGCACGGAGAGGGCGAAACGCTGGGCGGGCTTGCGGTCGCTCCTGAGAACGAGAGTGCTCCTGCCGGACACGTACCTCGTAAACTCCAGGAAATACTCCACTCCCTGAATTCTGAAAGGCGTGCTCTGGCCGCCATCCATTCCATTCACTCCTGTGGGAGGAGACCAGCTGACGCAGTGCTCCGCAGTCAGGGGTGTAACGTCAGACATTTCTCACGGAACGCGTATTTAAAGAACAGAAAGAATGGATAAATTATTCCAGGCGCCTTGAGTAGCGTCTTGCAGCAGCGGGAACTGAAAGCGCGATCATCTTTGGCACGATTGGCGCGATAACCTGAAAAGCCTTCCCGATTCGCGCCAAAAGATCGCGCTACTGTAAGCTAGACTCGGAGAATTCCGAAAGTAGACTGCGGGAGGAGGGGGGCGAAAATGACTGAAAAAAATATGTAATGTTCATATGCAATGTTAAACATCTTTTTAATATGCAATGTTAAACATCCTCTAAATGTCAAAATTAATTCGCAACTTCTGTGCTGTGATTTTTATTCCTGAAAAAAGCCATGTCTAATGGAAAATAGGACTCAATTAATAAAGTTTAATGTTCCAGTAAAGTAATGTTTTAGTTATTTGTTAATCTTTGAAGTAAAATCTCCTTACAATGAACTAAACTATTATGAAGATGAATGAATAAAATATTTTTATCAAAGGAAAATCTCAAATTAATGAATAAAATACTTTTATCAAAGGAAATCATTAGAACTAATTAAATCAATGAAATTTCTTTTTTATGAATAAAATATTTTTATCAAAGGAAATTTTCAAATTAATGAATAAAATACTTTTATCAAAGGAAATCATTAGAACTAATTAAATCAATGAAATTTCTTTTTTATGAATAAAATATTTTTATCAAAGGAAATTTTCAAATTAATGAATAAAATACTTTTATCAAAGGAAATCATTAGAACTAATTAAATCAATGAAATTTCTTTTTTATCAATAAAATATATTTATGAAAGAAAATCATTAAAACTTTACTTTTCCCAAACAAAAAGGGGATGGGAGGGGCCCGAAAAGAGACTGAGCTTCCCCTCACTTCAGAGGTTAATCGGGCCCTGAGTGGAAATAGCCTGTTTACAACCAAATCGCTGCGTTGCACTTCTTTTCACGCGACTAGACCAGCATTTCTCAACCTGTGGGGCGCGACCCCAAGCGGGGCGCAGAGCATTTGCAGGGGGGACGCGAGAAAAACCAAAGAGCGAGTAGTGATGCAGGTTTTTCAAAAAATCATCTTATTTCATCTCATTTTTACTCAAAAATATATCCATTTTCGCTTAAAATGTTCATTCAAACTTTACTGATAACATTATTTTGTAGCAAATTCGACTCAATGTTCATTGTTAAAGATTAAAAAACTGAATGTAAGCTGAAAAATGTGAGGGGGGGGACAACTCTGTAAGTCAGCCTTTGTTGGGGGGGGGCGACGTCAAAAGGTTGAGAACCGCTGGACTAGACAAAGCAATGGGACGGAGATTTCAATTGGCTAACGAGACATGACGTAACAAAACGTCAGAGGTCTTCAATATGGTTTTAACTATAATAATTACTTTTATAATAAGTAATGCTCGGCTGTCGTTAACAAGTGCACAATACTGCAAAAATCTGGAGCTTTGCTAGCTCTAAGATATAATTTAAAAAAAAAATGGGCGTGATTAAACGTAAACAGGATGCCCGGTGCGCATTCGGCATTGCGCATTTTTTTCTCCCCCCCCCCCCCTTTGCCGAGGTGAGCAATGTAGAGGGAGTGATTACGTCATTTGAGTTTAATTTGTTCTCGTTTTAGGCATGTGTATAGTGTATTAGACGGGTTTTTTCCACTTTCAACCCTTTGAGGCGCAACCCTTTCCCAATGCTGAAAAAAGGGCAGCCGTTGCCATCGCTCGACTTAACGACCAGCAAGATGGCGGACGATCGAAACGTTCATCGCGTGCCACAGATCTAGAGACCCTTTTCTGACGCAGCTGGCTTTGCCAGCTGCGTCATCTAGAATGCGTCATCTGACGAATGCGTCATCATCTAGAATGCGTCATCTGCGTCAGAAAAGGGTCTCTAGATCTATGGCACGCGATGAACGTTTCGATCGTCCGCCATCTTGCTGGTCGTTAAGTCGAGCGATAGCAACGGCTGCCCTTTTTTCAGCATTGGGCAGTCTATCCAGCTGTTCTCGCATTCTTCCATTTTTTCAGCGGGTGTCAGTGCTGTTTAAAAGAATTGTGACCATTTTTTACGGGAAATGACGTGCTAAAAAGTAAAGGATTCTCGTGGAGCTATGTCCCCCGCAGCTATTTTTATAGAAATCAAATCTATTCTTCGTGACTGTCAACAGTCAAAACATCAGAGTTTGGTGTTCCCAGAGCGGGAACACTGCGCGTTAAAGGGTTAAAGCGGTTTTGAGCGATTGATTTGTAATGAAATGCTATTTTTTATAAAATTCGTACCACGCATTAAACCTATAATACTTGTCCGAATCTAAATACTAAAAATCTGGAGTGACTCCACTCGACTTTCCGAACACTTACGATTAAGATCATTACCACGCATTTAAATAAATTTTAATCGATGAATAATTGAAACATATATACCAAATTGAAACTAAATCGAATGCACCGTTTAAACGCTTGCGCACTTTCAAGAATTTCTTCCCATATGCCATTATGCCATAATATAAAAGAAATGTTTGTCGTAGCCCTGTAAAAAAAACTATAAGTTCTATACACACCAAACTCAATACCAGTCTTGCGACAGTGGTTTATAACATATATACCCAATTTGAGCTCAATAGACTCTACCGTTTAAACGCTAGCGCACTTTCAAGAAATTCCCCCCCCATAGGCCATCATGTAAAAGAAATCTTTGTCGTAGCCCTGTAGAAAAACTATAAGTCCTATACACACCCAAATCAATACCGGTCTTGCGACGGTGGTTTATGACATATATATCCAATTTGAGCTCAATCGAATGCTCCGTTCAGGAGCTATCGTGTTCACTCACATACACACAAACACACACATATACACACACACACACATACAGACATACATACATACATCTCTTAAAAATAGCATAAATGGATTCAGAAGCCCTCAAAACGTGTAAAACACGATAATTCCGAACACGATATAACGTGTAAAATCTCGAAGTCGAATTTTTTCATGATTACAATACTTTCCTTACATGGTACATGTTCGGAGAGTAAAAATGGGTGATAAAACTAGGCAAGAAAGTATGTGATTGTTGTATAATGATTTTTTCATAATTAATTTAAACCGTGTAAGCTTTCAACTTTCGCACATTCATGTTTAGAGAATGTTTAACCGTACTATAACATTTCAAATATTATTATTTCTCTGTTAGTTTACCCATGTCTTTTGGCCTGCTTTAATCAAAGAGTAATTAAATCGTAAAGAGATATTATACACAGGGTGCCCCAAAAAAGAGGTAAAGCCCTTTAATTCTTTATCTATTAGATCTAGGTGAGCAACGTAAAAAAGAAATTAAAAAAAAAATGTTCAAAATAACTTAGATAAAAAAAGTGCATTAAAAAAAAGTTATATCGTAAATTTTCAAAAATTTACGATATATCTTTTGAAATTTGTATATGACACCCTTACAAAAATATTTCTAATGAGTAAAATGGGCCCCATGCACTCATATGACGATGGACAAAATTTCAGCCCTTTATCATAAGAAAGTCTCAGGATATGAAGATAAGTACAGGCTGACTTAAATGGCTTTTCAATGGTTCTCGAAGGGTAAAAATCACGTCGAAGATCGCTTTTCGGGGGCCGTGCAGAAGTTACGAAAAAAATCATTTGCACTCTAGCTTTCAGTTTTCACAATCAAATTCATGCGTAGCCCTGATCATCGTTTTTTAGACTTCTCTTGAGACTTTTGATGTTGAAAGGCTGAAATTTTGTGCATCACCTCATGCTTGGCGGGTGCCCATTTCGCTAACCCTTTCAAACGCAAGCATTTTCACATCCATGTAGAAGACCTACTGGATAGACTGCCCAACGCTGAAAAAGTGCAGGCGTTGCCGTCGATTCATTTAACTGCCGAGAAACATGGCGGTCGATCCAACAGACCATCTGACACCACCCACAGAGATAAAGATATTTTCTAATACAGCTGTCTGCGTTTGCACTTTTTCACCGTTGAGACCATTTAACCCTTTGAGGCGCAACCCTTTCCCAATGCTGAAAAAAGGGCAGCCGTTGCCATCGCTCGACTTAACTACCAGCAAGATGGCGGCCGATCGAAACGTTCATCATGTGCCACAGACCTAGAGACCCTTTTTTCAGCATTGGGCAATCTATCCGGATGTTCTCGCATTCTTCCATTTTTCAGCAAATGTCAGTGCTGTTAAAAATAATCGTGAACATTTTTTGACGGGAAAGGACGTGCTAAAAAGTAAAGGATTCTCGTGGAGCTATGTCACCCGCCACTGTTTTTATAGAAATCCAATCTATTCTTCGTGATTGGCTATAGTCAAAACGTCAGAGTTTGGTGTTCTCAGAGCGGGAACACTACGCGTGAAAGGGTTAATCCGTCCTGGTACTAATTGTGTTATAGTTGCTAAAAGCATAGAGTAAAATGGTTTTAGATTATCACTGATTAGTTCGAACCTTTCCTTCAAATTTATCTCTAGTTCTAAAGCCAACGTACCAAAACTTTAAAATAATAGCCATCACGAGTGAAATATCCATCTAGAAAAAGCAAGAATCCGAAAACCAATTGGAATATCTATTTTTGATTATGTCGTTCCTGATTACTCTTAACATCCGAAAAAAATTCCGAAAAGTCCTTTCTCCGAAAAAAGTTAAGGAAGAAAATTTTAGATGTTTGAGGATCAGTGGCGCACCCAGGATTTTAATTTAGTGGGGGCTGGGCTACAAATACTGCTGAACTCGGTTATAGTGACCTCAATTATAGCTATAACTCTCTTATAACGTCAAAATATTCTGTGCCAGTCGACTTGCCCGTAGAACACAACCCCACGAGCAATGTAACTCATTTTAGAATCAAATAATTATATGATCTTTTCAGTGATGTTGTAACCAAGTTTAACCGTGTTTCATGCTCTAACTGTAAGTTTTTATTTAAAAACTAACATCTTTTTTTGGAAAAAAGTATTTTAGAAATAATTTGAAGACAATTTTTAAAAAGAAAACATTTAACTCATTAGTGACAATTTTCAATACTTTTCACTTCTAATTTCCCACCTTTAGGGGGGGGGCTTCAGCCCCCATAGCCCCCTTCGTAGATGCGCCTATGTTTGAGGTAGATCACATGCTCAAAACTAAAAGAGTGAATAGTCAATTGCGGATTGGAATGTCAGCCATGTTGAAGTATTCGACCTCAATAGGTGTGAGTAGACCATTGATATATATGCTAAGATTATATATATATAGATCTAGAGATCCTCCCTTGACGCAGCTGGCTGTGCCTCACAGCCAGCAAGTCAAAATAGGATCTCTAGATCTGTGGCACGCAATGAACGTTTCGATCGTCCGCCATCTTGCTGGTAGTTAATCGAGCGATGGCAACGGCTGCCCTTTTTTCAGCATTGGGAAAGGGTTGCGCCTCAAAGGGTTCAAGTGAGTCGCACTAAATCTAACGAACTCCCTGCTCAGCTTCCAGCCACTTCTCCCCAAGGCCACATAATTATATGCGAATTTGTGACTTTTCGGGGCTACTCGCACTAAATTACCATCTTTTCTAACCTCTAATTTGGATCACGGAGAAAGAGGCCATGCCGATATTCGAAGAATTTTTTTTCCTCGGCTCAAGGCGTGGACACGCCCATGCATTAGAGAGCTTCTGCAGAGTCCCACAAAATTCCCTACCCCCACGAAAAAAAAAAAAAAAAAAAAATAGAAGAGAAATTGTATGTGTGTGTGTGTGTGGGTTGAAGGGAGGTGGATCGTCCAATATATGCTGGCTTGTTCGTGACCTCCCGTGGCGGTAGACGAAGTCAAAAGTTGAATTTTTAGTCATAATGACAGTCCTGTTCCTGTCAAAAGCATGATTGATGTGCTTCTCGAGTTCGGAACTAAAGGCAATCAGTCCAGGCGTCCATGGTCCGTTGGCGACTGGCAAAAAAAAAAAAAAAAAAACATGCCAAAGAGCGTTAAAGTTTGATCCCTGGTAAAATTCATGGAAAACTCATAGTATTCATCATGAAGACATTAAGACTAACGGGATGAATTTTTTCGCCTCCCACCTCGCCTTAGTATTCAAAAAAAAGTGTGCCTCATGGAACGCATAAGAAGTAAAGTCGCTTAAACCAGCGGTTCTCAACCTTTTTACGTCTCGCCCACCAACAAAGGCTAACTTGCGATGGCGCCCCCTCCCCTCACATTTTTCAGCATACATTCAGTATTTTAATCTTAACAATGAACTTTTAATCAATTCCCTACAGAATAATGTTATCAGTAAAGATTGTTTGAATGAACATTTTAAGCGAAAATGGATATACTTTTGAGTAAAAATGAGAATAAATAAGATGATTTTTTTAAAAAACAGGCATCACTAATTGCTCTTTGGTTTTTCTCGCGTCCCCCCTGCAAACGCTCTGCGCCCCACTGGTTGAGAAATGCTGGCTTAAACTCTTGCAGTTCTTAAAAAAAAATAATGAAAATGAATAATTTTTAAAATAGATTACTCTACATTCTGAAATTCAGAAAGCTGTACTATACATTTTAAAGAGCAAACCTACAAATTTTATGAAGTATTCTGAAAGATCAAAAAAAAAAGAAAACCAGCATTTTTCCATAGTTTAAAAAATAGACGATTCATTTTGTAACGTAAGTTTGTTCTATGCTTAATTTCTTCTGAGATAATTTATAGCACACGAAACATTTTCACGTGCAAGTATTAATGATGTTTATGTTTATGCTAGCTTTTTTTTCTGCTGCTTTAAGGGGGAACGGTATAAGAAAAGCTATAAAAAGGAAATCTTGGCTTTTCAGCAAACTTTATTCTCTCCTAAAACCATTTTCTAATGTTTACGAATTGGTAACAATTCTTTACTACTAGAGAGAGGGATTGGAGTAACAGAGATTGGGAATCCGGCATTTATTCGAAAAAATTTTGTGAAAATACGTTTTCTATACTTGTCGTTTTATGGAGACGGGCGAAGTGTGAAGGTCCCGGGTTCGGGTCCTGTCGCGCGTTCGTCGACCTAACCGTGCGGAGTTTTCCGTGGTTTTCCCCGAAACTTAGCGTAAATGCGGGTTAGGACCCCTTAAAAAGAGCACCACGGAGGGCACCCCACCTATAAGCCTAGATCCCTCGTGCAGATAATTGGCTTTAATCCCACAACACAACTACGCGTCGTTTTTAAGTGTAATAGGTTTTTCTAAAAACAATTATGAGATTTTTTTTTTTTTCATTGGAGATGTGAGATTTATGTCGGCACCACGGGGCCGGAATGACCCCTTACTGGGGAATTTAGAGGAAATAGAATATTAGGATATACAATACTTGGAAATTAGGCTTACGTGTCTAAAAACAGCATTTTACTATTTTAAGCTGTTAGGGTCCCCGATTCTTCGGGGAGGCCCTCGCGCCAAGGGGGTCTTCGGGGGTCCGACTCTATGCCACTGTGTAAAGGCGTAAGATTACTGGGAAATTAATAATCAAATTACTTTGATATATACAGTTAAACCTCTCCGAGCGGCCACCCCTGTATAGCAGCCGCCTCTCTAAACGGCCAATTTTACTTGGCACGGGGTTTTGGCTCATAGACTAATGTTAAAATAACCTCTATCAGCGGCCACCCAACCCCCTCTAAACGGCCACCTAGTGGGATCGCTCATCTCATTTTTCGGGAAATTTTACTCACTCCACGTTGTAATTTTGAGCGGAAAAACTCAAGGTCAGGTTTATGGTCGAATATAAGTCTCAGGAATAACTGGAATTGAATCTGTTTTCTCTTTTGTATTCTCCCCACACCCTTACGATGAGGAATCCCTTGGACAATCAGGTGTTGAAGTTGTCCTACAAATGAATTTTTGTCCCATTCAGGCGCTCATTCCGTCCCTGACGAGGAATTTCCCGATGTTTCTAATGGCGAGCAAGCTAAACTTTCAACACAAGCAACTTTAGGAAAAATTGAATGAAATTATCGAAAATTCCGAAGCGGTTACAAACTAACCGGTTAGAGATCTGCTTCTTAAGGTAAATAAAACTAGAAAAAAAATGGTTGTTTCAAAGAAAAGTAAAAACAGACCCAAATTGTATCCTTTTTTTCCAAAAAATGTAAGAAAGCATTCAATAAAGTACTATTTTCTTTTTAGGTAAGTTTTGTATTTAATTTTAAATAAGGAATATCTGCTAGACTTGTTTATATTATGCATTATAGCAAATATATTATAATAGTAAAAAAAAACCTTGAGAGCGGCCACCCCCCCTCTGAACGGCCAAATATTCTCGGCACGGTGGGGTGGCCGCTCAGAGAGGTTTCATTGTGTATTACTCTAATTATAAAGTAGTATCTTTTATTGGGGGCCCCCTTAGGTCAGGGGCCCTCGGCAGTCGCCGACCAATCGACCTGGCCAGTCCGGGACTGGTCCTTGCTGAAGACCAAGTGTTCGGAAAGTCGAGTTGAGCACCGCTCCAAATTTTTAATAATTATCAAAATATACTTTAACAATGTAAATGCTTGAAATACGTTTTTCTACACCATTACACATTTTACAGAAAATTTTTATAGTTGTGAAAGATACTTTTTTTATCATGGTACATCATTTAGAAATGAATGTTGGGCGACTTCCACTCTTCAAGAAAATGAGTTGATATCTCTCTTTAACTAGAATTCAAAGCCCGTTGTGGAGGGAATTACAACGGGCGCTGGAAAAAAAAACGTTCGGCAAAAATATGTCTACACTCAACATATTTACGCTTCGTCCACTTTACAATAAATAACTTTATATTCGATTTTTATTATAAACCGAAATCGGAATTCTATTTTCTTACTATAAACGTGCGAAAATTTTTCCTACGTTCGTTTCGCTTCGCTCGGAACATATTTCTAATGTCATTGTTTTATGAAGAGGAAATCATTTTATTCGTGAAAAAATGTTAAACGGGATAGTCTCGATATACTATTTTAAACGAACGGGAATCGCGCGTAATTTTCCCTTCAGAGCCTGAAAACCGTGACTTCAGTGTGACACCGTTGTCACTGGCGACAGCTAATTTTGTCACGCAAATGATTTACTTTTCTGACTCTCGGAAATAAAAAAAAAGCTGGAAATGGCGAGAAAGCGCTTGAAAATTGGGGAACCGGTGGATTTTCAGATTTTTAAAGTAGCGCAGGATTGTTTTCTTTCTTTTTATGCATATTTACGAGCATTTTCAAGCGGATCGTGCAAATGGTGTAGATGTTATTGCGTTTTGGAGCTTAACTTTTTAACCTTTTAACGCGCAGTGTTCCCGCTCTGGGAACACCAAACTCTGACGTTTTGACTGTTGCGAGTCACGAAGAATAGATTTGATTTCTATAAAAAAAAAAAATAGTTGCGGGTGACATAGCTCCACGAGAACCCTTTACTTTTTAGCTCGTCATTTCCCGTAAGAAAAGGGTCACGATTATTTTTAACAGCACTGACATCTGCTGAAAAATGGAAGAATGCGAGAACAGCTAGATAGATTACCCAATGCTGAAAAAAGGGCATCCGTTGTCATCGGTCGACTTAACAACCAGCAAGATGGTGGACGATCGAAACGTTCATCGCGTGCTACAGATCTAGAGACCCTTTTTTTGACGCAACTGGTTGCGTCCGCGCACAGCGAGCGTACAGATTTAGAGACCGCCGGGCTCTAAGAAGAGTAGATCTATAAACTCACCAACTCGGGTCGTTAAAGTCAATAATTTTGGACATTCAACTGTAGGGCGCAAGGGCGTAACGATGGGGGGGGATAGGGGGTCACAACCTCCCCATGAGGAATTTTTTACCATATAAAATCTATATTCTCAGGGCCCTATTCTGACCAACGGGGGTCCCGGGCAGTGATGGATTTGGGGAATCCCATCTATGAAATTTGTTTTATATAAAATTTTGATATAAAAAAAAATATTTCAGAAAAACATTTGAAATATGGGCCCTTTCGAGTGGGGGGCCCTGGGCTAAGTCCCGATTTGATCATGCGATAGCAAGCCCCTGTATATTTTTCACTCCCTTAACACACACACGTATACATATATATGAGTTGCAGCAGGGCCGGCCTGAGGGACGTGCGGGGCCTCTTTTCTATCATGTCTTATGTAAGTTGCTACTACCATTGCTAGTATATATTAGTTTTATTTCTCGGCTTTTTTCTGGATACATCGCAACCATCTACCAAGCTCGGTCGCAAAAAAAAAAAAAAAAAATATTGCCCAGGAGCGGGGCCTTAGGCGATCGCCTACATCCGCACACCCCTTGGGCCGGCCCTAGTTGCAGTATTCGTAACCCCCCCCCCCCATGAAAATTTTCTGGCTACGCCACTGGTAGGGCGTATTTTATTTTCCCTGTTGTTGGCTTTGTTTTTTTTTTTTTTTTTTTTTTTTTTAGCACTCGGGTGCTATTTCTTTCAAGCACGGGATTTTTGTCTACGCGGAGCGCCGTGGTCACTTTTCCGTTTGATCCATATTTTCTGCAGAGTGATTTGATATTGCTAACGGAAACATGGACTATCCCTTCAGATGATTTTCAAATACCAGGATTCACTTGGGTCGAACGGATAGACAGTGGTTTCCAAAACAGAAAGCCATCTGGAGTTATGATTTTTATAAAGGAAAACTTAATGAAACGCTTTACCCGTGCCTACACGAGCCAGATCAAGGGTGTTCAAATGGTCATTGCGTATATTCAAGATAAAGTGAGATTGCAGTTACATACGCTAGTCCTCGAATTTCTTATGAAGATAAATTAGACGCTCTATTCGAAACGTTGCTGAAGGAGGGTGATTGTAAGACTGTTTTAGTAGGAGATTTTAACACAGAATTAAATTTCGATCCAGGATCCAATTTCATAACTGAAATGGGTACTTTAGATTTTCCAATACGCACTCATCCAAAACATTTCACCACTAGGGGCCAAACAACAATGGATGCCATTTTCAGCAACAAAATGATGCGAACAGGAGTCTATAGGAGCACTTACAGTTATCATTTTCCTCTATATGGCAGAAATCTTAAAATTCTATAAAGTCTGAAATTCTTCCAGCCGAGTGCGTGGATAAAATAATCTGGAAGAATTTCAGATTTTTTTTATTTATTACCTTCAATAATTCAAGTGAGATTGACGTCACTCTGATGCCACGAGTGTAAAAATGCATTAGAAATCCTAATTGGGGTGACAAGCTTTTACAAAAATTACATAACGAGCGAAATAATAAAGTTCCACCTTTTCAGATGATGTAGAAAAGTAAAACAACATGTTTTTTTTTCTTTCCTTTTTTTCGTTCGTAATTTAAAAAAAAAAAAAAAAATTCTCGGATATTCGGGGCTCTATTGAAAGCCGTTTTCTGCAACAACAAGTATCGACAAGCAGTTCAGAACACGGCAATGCCGAAGTATCATAAACATCTTTTTAGTTCGAGAATAATTTTGTTTTAATCATCCCGTGTACGCCACTACCTCTGCTCAGTAGATAAGAACAGATTCATTTAAAATTGAATCTTGCTCTGCATCTCTTTCAGCGAATGGGACTAGTTTATTGCTCTTGCGAAGTTGGAAAAGGCAAAAACCAAACTAAAAAGCTGCATTCATAAACCCCGTCTATTCAATGACGCAACCATAATTGCTTTCTCGAGTGAGTGATTAGAGAGAGAGAGTGGTTGCTTATACTAGCGCTTGACCCGGTAGCGTTTTCCCAAACCCTCAAGACTTCACGCACTTGGCGAAAACAGGAGGGAGCCAACGATTTGGCGGAAGAGAGACGTGCATTGCGAAAGCCACCCTCTCATCAGGGCTATAGAATCACAAGGGCTGGGTCAATCGCCTGCGAGAAGTGAAGACAGGGGAGAAGTCGTGGAGATAATGTTTTCTCAATGACTTTTATTAGATTTTTCTCACTTAAAATGTTATCTATGACATTTAAGATTTAGTGTGATATATTTTTAGGAAAAATTAAAACAATTGCTTCTGTGAATCCCTTTCTATTAGTAATATATAATATACATAGGCTCTCAAAAATATATTCAAGTAGAAACCAGATTTTCTGTTTTGAGATAAAGTAATGAATATAGGATTGTTTTCTAAAAAAAGAAAGAAAAGAATCATTCAAAATAAAACATTATGCACCAACTTTCTTTATATATGTGTGTGTGTGTGTGTTTAAATTTTAAATGTTAAAAAATATACAGTAAAACCCATTTAAAAAATTCCCGCCTAAAAAGTTCTTATTTGCAGTTCCCTATTTTTTCCTATTCTTACAATGTGAAAACAACCCGTTTAAAAAGTTTCGTTCCAAACACTTTCCTGCTTAAAAAGTCTTTTTTCACTTCTAAGTTTACATTCAGAGCGTGTTTGCATGTGACTTTCGTTTTTTGTTTTGTTTTGAATTTTTTTCCCTTTCTTATTACTGTTTGAAAAATCAATTTTTAGGACTGAAAAAGTATGGCATTGGCCAGTGAAATGCTAACAGTGCATGAAATTCATGAGGTTACAGAAAATTAAGAAATGAGCTAAACTGAATAAGAGATCTGCAGAAAATCTTAGTTTTCCGGATGCTGTATAGGACTAGAAACTTTTCATCTCTTATTAAAAGTGTTGAAGATGATAATTGTTTTTTGAAATGAAAGACCAATTGAGATCGCCGATAAAACACAAAAACTAATTTTTCTTTCCGAACATGTACCATTAGGAAGTATTGTAATCATGAAAAAATCGAATTCGATATATTGTGTATTTACACGTTTGAGGTCTCTGAATCATTTATGCTATTTTTACGAGATGTATATATGTATGTGTGTTGTGTGTGTGAGTGAACACATAGTCCTGAACAGGCATGCGATTGAGCTCAAATTGGGCTATATGTTATAAACCACCGTCGCAAGACGGTATGATTTTGGTGTGTATAGGACTACAGTTTTTCTACAGGGCTACGAAAGATTTCTTTTACATTATGCCTATGGAGGAAATTCTGAAAGTGCGCTAGCGTTTAACGGTACATTCGATCGAGCTTCAATTTGGTATATATGTTTGAATTATTCATCGATTAAAATTTATTTAATGCTTGGTAATGATCTTAATCGTAAGTGTTCGGAAAGTCGAGTGGAGTCACTCCAGATTTTTTTTTTTTCGTCTGTAAAGTCGATTCTAATAATTCTTAAAGCTGATATTTTAAAAAAGATTAATGTAAATAGTTAATTTTATTGTTTTACTTTATTAACTAATTTTTTAAGGTGCAAAACAATTATATAAGTACTTTCTATAATATTTTAATAAAGTAAAAAGATTTTTCGTTTAGATTCTTTAATTTTCTGTTCTCTTTATCCAGGATGCATACTTTCCTTTTTAATTTTCCAATTTCAGATGTTTTATTTTTTTTTATACAGAAGGGTTCTTTTTAATTTCTGTGCCATGATTTTAAATGAACGACGATTTTTATTTTTTAATATTGTTAATTTCCTTCTTGCACACTCTAACTCAATTTTTAAACTGCTGATTTCTTCTTCCAGTGCATCACAGTTTTTACAACTGTCTTTCGTTGAACTTTCATTCAAGTTTACTTCATCATCATCATTTATTGTATCTTCTGATCGTATTTTCTTAGGACTTAAATTATACTTAGTCTACTGAAAGCATCTTCCGAAACTTTCCTCTTTTTTTTTGCCTTTCCGATCTAGGAGTTGTTTTTTCTTCCAATTTAAAAGAAGGTAAATGAACTGTAGGAATCTTTTAATATTTTTCTTATAGGCAGACCTAAAAGTCTGTTTTGTAAGTCATCAATATAATGGCTTTCTTCGAAGTGTTCGCTGCACATTCGAGCATTATTTTGGGGTTAACCCTTTGAGGCGCAACCCTTTCCCAATGCTGAAAAAAGGGCAGCCGTTGCCATCGCTCGACTTAACTACCAGCAAGAGGGCGGACGATCGAAACGTTCATCGCGTGCCACAGATCTAGAGACCCCTTTTTTGACGACAGCTGGCTGTGCGGCAATCAAATAGATAAAAAGTGGAATCATCACAGTAAAATTTCTCAATATATAAAAATGATAGTTTATTATTGAAGATTAGTTAAAAAAATTTCTTGGTGAATTCATTACGCTTGATAACGAAATATTGACTTATTTTGCATGTTCTCAGTTTTGAATAATAAGGAAAAAATAACTATATGTTTCAATATGAAGCTAGAAATTAAACTTACAACAGAAAATTAAGAAATCTACTATTACTAAGACAAATCCGTTAAAAAAAAAAAATAAAAAAAAAAAAAAAAAACAACGTCCGTAGCACCAAATTAAAAATATTAGGCATTTTTTTGAAGTGCTTATAGAAAAGTTTTAAGCATTTAAGTTGTGTTTTTATCTGTAAATGAATGGCTTTACAGATAAAAACACAAATGTACATAATACAGAATGTATAATTATATACATTTCTTACTCTACCATTTATTATTTAACAAATTACATTCTTTAAATGTATCGGAGACATGTTTATTAAATGCAATAGATCAATAAACCTATTCTGATAATTACGCTCAAAAGAAAGTAGATGGCGCCAAAAAGAACATGCGATAAACAATTTTAAAGTGCCTAGGATAAAATTGCGGAGCCGATAAGTTAAATTTTATCTATAAATAAATGTTTTATATATACAATCATATTATATACTTTTCATATTCTACCAATATATTAAACTAATTACATTCTTTATACACATCAGAAAAGCGCGCCTATTATTACATCATAAATTCTTGAGGCTGTCTTACTAGCGCTGCAACCTTATAGCGACTACAAGCTCGCGTAACTCCTCTCTTCCGACAAATCGTTGGCGCGCTCCTGTTTTCGCCAAGTGCGTGAAGTCTTGAGGGTTTGGGAAAACGCGACCCGCGAAAGTTACAAGTGGAGAGAGCGATTTCATTGGTCCCTGGGTTGCTGCACTTCCAGCTTGCTAGATTGGCGAACGTTTCGCAAATTCGTTAAACCCAATTTTAGTTAAGGGTGTTCTTCGATCGATTTTCGCCAACAAAATTTCGAAGGTACGACAAAAACTTCGGATTAAATAAAGGTATGAATTCAAAATTCGAATATGATGTACATGAAGGCAACCGGAATCTACTACGAATGCATTTTTCTCGGTTTAACTTTTTAAAGTATTGTTTTCGCTACAATCCATTGTTTTGCATGTTGGCGTAAGTTTACAGCGATAAGAAGCCAAGCATTGCAGTCTTTGTTTTAATTCGTTTCTATATCACAAACTAAAACATTATCGGTTTAATTGGCTTTCGTAAAAGAAAGATTATAAGGAAAGAAATATTTTAAATAAATATATATATTTTTTCATCGTTTTTTTTTTTTTTAATTTGTTTCCCAAAGTCTGCCTATTGTCATTAGTTTCTAGTCTGACCAGTAGATGGCAGCACTATTGATGTTGAATGCCTCCAGTTTTGCCGGATTAAAATGTCCACGCCTCTGATTTCTTATTGGACAATTGCTATATTTTGTGTTATCTCGTCCCAAGGTTTTCACCAAATAAGAATTCAATGTACTTGCTGTACGCGCCTCCTAGAGCTGTCCTAATTTAAACTGAAAGCTCAAGTTGTATTTTTCGACAACATATGAACTCTGTTAATCCAATTATTTTACAGAATTTTATCACACTTCTAAAGTTTGAATTTCAAAGACAACCCTAAAAATGGTATAATTGAACAAATTATTTTATTTTTATAATATTTAAATACGTCTTTCATCAAAGTTGAAACAAAATGAAAATACAGCGTACTGAATGTAATACGAGCTGGGCCTTATTATCGCATGAGCAAATCCGAACTTTGCCCACGGCCCCAGGATCGAAAGGGCCCCGAATTCCAAATGTTCTGAAATATTCTATTTTATATCAAAAGTTTATAGAAAATCTGTGATAAAAATGCTTTGTCATACATATCGTCCCTTCTACCCCCTCCTTCATTTCTGGATTTCTACTAATGCCTTCATTAAAGAGATTTATTATGAATTATGTATTATGCTATTAGATTTTTTTCTCAAAATTTTCTGAAAGATTATTTGCGAATTTTATGCCTATCATAAGTATTTCATAAGAAGAAAAATGCCTTATTTTTTGTGCAACTGACATATAAACACAAGATAATCTGGAAACATTCGGTAAATTACTACCGTTTTTACTCGCGTAAAAATCGCATTATTTTTTCTAATTTTGATGGTGAAACTAAGTGCGACTATTATGCGGGGAAAATCTACTACATAATATTTTAGCTCTAAAGCCTATGTTTTCTTCTTCAAAACGGGGTCGCGACTATTATGAGAGGGCTACTATTATGCTAGTAAATACTATAGTTATGTTATAAGGTATATTTTTACTGTGTGTGTATGTGAGTGAACACGATAGCTCCTAAAAGTAACGGATCCAGGGGAGGGGCTAGGGGGCATAAGCCCCCTCCAAAAGAGATTGCTCAAGGGTAACATTCTGCTTTATTATACACTTTAAATAGCTAAAATGATCATATTTTATTACTTAGCCCTTCCCAAAAGCATGCACATTGAGACAATAATTTTGATTTATAATTTTAATTGGGCGAAATAAGCTTTTTTTAAAATTTAGCCCCTCCCAAAAAACATTTCTGGATCCGCCACTGGCTCCTAAACGGTGAGTTCGATTGAACATACTTGGTACGTATATTATAGGTCACCGTCGCACGACCGTTAGTAATTTTGGTGAGTATAGGATTTATACAATTTTTACAGGGCTACGACAAATATTTCTTTTACATTATGGCCTATGGGAGGAAATTCTTGAAAATGGGCTAGCGTTTAAACGGTTACTTCGATAGAGTTCAAACTTGGTATGTATATTATAGGTAACTGTTGAAATACTGGTGTTGATTTTGGTGGGTGTAGGATTTATAGTTTTTTTTTTTTTTTTTACAGAGATGCGAAAAATACCGGGCTTCGTCTCACAGTGATTTTTCCCCAGCCTTAGCATTGTTAAAGAACAAACAGAAACCTAAGACTGTTTTGAATTACACTTTATTATAGGATACAGAACGAAATTCTACAACGTAAAAGAAAAACAAAACAAAACTGAAAGAGCATTTCTTTCAAAAAATAATTAATTTACAAAAAAAAAAAAAAAGGCTGCATGGTAGTCTAAAGTAGAATACAAAGAAAACATCTGATACAATAAGACAAAAGTAAAAACAAGTTTTGTTTTTATTTGTTTTAATCAAAAGAAAGAAATTAGGGCATTGAATGATATCTTCGAGATTCAAAGTAGGATTATGACCCAGTATAAAGTGAGCTCAGTACGCTTCAGTATGATACTGCATTTTTACACCACGCAAAAGCCATGATGCAGACAGACATTGGGCTAATACTAATTTCATTTCCCTTCAGGGGCGTAGCCAAGGGGGGGATATGGGGGTCATAACCCCCCCATGACGAATTTTTTGCCATACAAAAATGTATATTCTTCACTATATTATCACACACACGTATACATATATATGAGTTGTAGTAGTCGTAACCCCCCCCATGAATAATTTCTGGCTACGCCCCTGTTTCCCTTCAATATCCTACCTTCACCTCGCCTCATCCTCCCCCCCCCAAAAAAAAAAAAAATAGAAAAAGTTTCATAAAGAAATTTTAAATCAGGAAGGTATAAAACGATCCTAAATAAATAAACAATAAGTAGTACCGTTTGGAGATTATTTAAAAATCTTTATTATCAAACCACACATTTTAAATAAATGCATTTCAAATAACGACAAGCACCGCAGTGATATAGAGGATAAAATAAAGCTAATAGACTGTATTTCCGTCTTTCAGAGAAGACAGGAATTTAAAAACATAATTATAACAGAAAAATTGGCTAATATTTTTTGACACAATACAGTTCAAAATTTTACACCAGAAAAATTTTTAACACACCAAAGAATTCGCAGTACACACACCCCTTGGGAGTTTTTTTTTAATACGTAAATATTTTTCATTAAATAATTTTTAAATAATGCACTGTGAATGAATCAGGCACGGAATACACATATCTTTCTCGTCCAGAGATATGTTATAAAATATAACCCAAAAAGTATAGAAGATACATTTATTCAGATATATAATTTGGCAATCCAGGACAATATTTGATTATCAAACCACAAATTACCGAAAAATACAAGACAAAAGCACATCAACCGAATACGGTATTGTAGAAAATCACCATACATTGGAGACAATTTTATTCTTTTGTAAAGTAAACGTATAATTTTAATGTTGTGTTGTGTGTATTACTTATACTTTGATTCGATGCAGTTCAAAACTTTTCAAAGACACACATAATTATTATTTTTCTTTTTTTTAACATAACCTTTTACCTGAATTTTTTTTTTTTTTAATATCACTTAAAAATGAAATTATTTACGGATTGCACATCTTTCTCATTCATGAGACAGGATATAAAAAATAACCTTTGAAAAGGGGGCACTCTTGGGGAAGGTTTGTTATTTAAATGATAGTCTTTGATGATCCATTGCGATTCTTGCACATCTTTAGCAACAACCAAGAAAAAGTGTCACTTCATTTTGAAAACATTCAAATTTAATCTTTTCATAAAAGATACAGTCACCTTATTTCTCATTTTTCGTTTTCAATCATTTTAAAAATATGTACAGAAAATTCATGTAGACAATACGCACAAGCGCACACAAAAGAAAAAGAATGAAAAAAAAAAAAATTGGGAAATATTGAACGAAGTTGTTTTGAAAAAGGACACATCAAAATTTTCACACGCAGCTCTGATACTCGCATATAATTTATAATTTTCCAACTCTAATCATTTGGATTTAATTTTCCCAAGAAAAACCTTGTAAATGGAACGGAAACGATGTACACACACAACAGTTCCATTATATTTGACTCTAAATTTCTTGATTATAAAATGACCCCTGGGAGAAAAAAAACCAATAAAAAAGTACGGGACACTCATTGAGGAAGCATACAAAACAATAACACTAAAAAGAACAAGTTACTTTAAAAAAGAAAATATTTACTGAGCTGTTTCAAAAGGTTCCTAATCGAAACTTTTACTCAATATAAGGCCGTGTTTCAAGCACCTTTTTTATTCAGTTTCTCATCAATCATTTTGAATTAAACACTTCGAAGGAAAACCTGCTAAACAATTAATTCATGAAATAGAAATATCATTACGCATAGCATAATTCTCTTAACCTCACATTTGGCACTGAAAATAATTTAAATATAGTGCTTATGAAATATATACGTTAAGTACGTAAATAAATAACGAAAGTGTGTACCAAAAAAGCTATTCATTGACAATGCGTTACATTTCTAGATTATAAACTCACTCTTGGAAACAACAAATTACAAGAAAAGAGTACGGTATATTAATTACGATAGCATTCAAAACAACGAGACGCGTTGCTTTCTGTGCAATACAAAAAATTAAAAAATAAAAATCGCTGAGCTGCTTTAAAAAATTACAAATAAAAATTTAAAGAGTATATGTTCGATACGCACTTCAACCAGGGGCGTAGCCACGGAGGGGGGGGGTAGGGGGTCATAACCCCTCCCATAAGGGATTTTTTGCCATGCAAAATGTGTACTTTTCACTACATTATCACACACACCTATACATATATATGAGTTGTAGTAGTCGTAACCCCCCCCATGAAAAATTTCTGGCTACGCCCCTGACTTCAACAGATTAATTACACATACATATTTGATTACACATATAAGTTTTTGAATCTATAATCAATGATTTCTTTTAAGACAAACACCTTCATCATTAAATTATGAAAAAAAAAAAAAAAAAAATCATTGACACAGCACACCTCTTTGAACCTGCTGTTTGGACCTTCGAAGAATTTTAGAGTGTGGCATTTATTCAGTAAATAAAATATGTCAAATAAACGGTTTTCCTCGACCATTTATTAAATCCTTGAGAATGAAATCACTCTTCGGAACAAAAAGCGTTGCAGGAAAAAATTAGTGCATACCCACTCAGACAGCACAATAAAACACGTTGTGCTGTTATCACAAATTTGACACACGATAATAACGGTACATACACATTTTTATAATATTTTGAATCCAATTATAACGATTAAAACTATTTAAAGGAAAACTACTTAAATCATTAAATTAAGAAATATAAATATTGCATTCATATACCACAGCTCTCTCCTCTGGTATTTGACAATGAGAAATAATTTTAAACCATTCGCTTACTTAATAAAGGAAATATGTGCAATAAACGATATTCATTGACAATCCATAAAATTTAATGAACGTCAAATCGCTCATGGGACCAAAAACATTGACAGAAAAATTGGTACGGAATATTCATTCAGACACCGTACGAAAGAATAGGGGACGTTGCTTTCTGCGAAAACACAGAAAATTAAAAGGTAAATTATTCACACTGCTGTTTTATAAAGTTACAATTCAAATCTTTTGCACAATGTAAAGTCGTTACATACACCTTTGTTTACAAGTTATTAATTCTAATAACGTATTTAAAGTATTTTACGGAAAACCCCCTAAACCATTATGAAAGAAAAACAATGCTCAGTAATAGAACAGCTCGGTCAACTGATTTTGCACTGCCACACATAAAAAAATTGTAAAACATACAGCGTATTCATTGAGGATGATATGTACAATAAACGATAGAGACGGCATTCTTTGATAAATCTTAAAATTTTCTAATTATTAAATCACTGATGCAGAAAAAAAGTACGACTTACTTATGAAGACAGTATAGAAAACAAGACAGAAAATTACCACAAATTTGACACAAGATAACATTGATAGATACACATTTTTACAATATTTTAAATCCAATTATTAGGATTTAAACTATTTTAAGGAATACCGCTTAAATCATTAAGTTGTGAAACATGTAGATTGCACTGACACAGTACAGCTCTCAACCTGCTGTTTGGCACTAAGAAACAATTTAAAAATAAATAGCACTTATTAAATAAAGAAAATATCTACCATAAACAATGTTTTTAGGCAAATTTTTACATTTCTTAAATATTAAATCACTGTTGCGAACAAATAATTGAAAAAAAAAAAGTAACACTCCTTATGGAAACAGCATAGAAAAGAGGACACAAAATTATCACAAATTTGACACATGACAATAAAATTGCATACACATTTCTATGATATTTTGATTCCAATTATTAGGATTTGAACTATTTTAAGGAAAACCACTACCATCATTAGGTTGTGAAACATAAACGCTGCATTGACACAGAACAGCTCTCTCAACCTGGTATTTGACACTGAGAAATAATTTAAAACACATGGGCACTTATTAAACAAGGAAAATAATTACATAAAATGGTATTAATTGACAGAACATTAAACTTCATAAACATAAATTCACTCTCGGGAACAAAAATATTGCAAAAAAGAAGTACGGCACACTCTTTTAGATATTTCAATTATTGTAAGGTATAAAGCTTAAAATAGTATGAAAATAAAACTATGCATTGTCATAGCACAGCTCTCAACTATTGGTATTTGGCACAGAGAAGTAATTGTAAAACATATGGCACTTATTACATAAAGAAATTATCTTCAATAAACAGTGTTTTCTGGCAAATAATTAAATTTCTTAAATATAAAATCACTCTCGCGAACAAATAATTGCAAAAAAAAGGTACGACTCCTGATGGAGACAGCATAGAAAACAAGACACAAAATTATCACAAATTTGACACATGACACTAAAAATGCATACACATTTCTATGATATTTTGATTCCAATTATTAGGATTCGAACTATTTTAAGGAAAAACCACTACCATCACTAAGTTGTGAAACATAAACGCTGCATTGACACAGAACAGCTCTCTCAACCTGGTATTTGACACTGAGAAATAATATAAAACACATGGGCACTTATTAAATAAGGAAATTATTTACATAAAATGGTTTTCATTGACAGAACATTTGACTTAAACATAAAGTCACTCTCGTGAACAAAATTATTGCAAAAAAGAAGTACGGCACACTCTTTTAGATATTTCAATTATTGTAAGGTATACACCTTAAAATAGTATGAAAATAAAACTATGCATTGTCATAGCACAGCTCTCTCAACTATTGGTATTTGGCACAGAGAAGTAATTGTAAAACATATGGCACTTATTACATAAAGAAATTATCTTCAATAAACAGTGTTTTCTGGCAAATAATTAAATTTCTTAAATGTAAAATCACTCTCGCGAACAAATAATTGCAAAAAAAAGGTACGACTCCTGATGGAGACAGCATAGAAAACAAGACACAAAATTATCACAAATTTGACACATGACACTAAAAATGCATACACATTTCTATGATATTTTGATTCCAATTATTAGGATTCGAACTATTTTAAGGAAAAACCACTACCATCACTAAGTTGTGAAACATAAACGCTGCATTGACACAGAACAGCTCTCTCAACCTGGTATTTGACACTGAGAAATAATATAAAACACATGGGCACTTATTAAATAAGGAAATTATTTACATAAAATGGTTTTCATTGACAGAACATTTGACTTAAACATAAAGTCACTCTCGTGAACAAAATTATTGCAAAAAAGAAGTACGGCACACTCTTTTAGATATTTCAATTATTGTAAGGTATACACCTTAAAATAGTATGAAAATAAAACTATGCATTGTCATAGCACAGCTCTCTCAACTATTGGTATTTGGCACAGAGAAGTAATTGTAAAACATATGGCACTTATTACATAAAGAAATTATCTTCAATAAACAGTGTTTTCTGGCAAATAATTAAATTTCTTAAATGTAAAATCACTCTCGCGAACAAATAATTGCAAAAAAAAGGTACGACTCCTGATGGAGACAGCATAGAAAACAAGACACAGAATTATCACAAATTTGACACATGACACTAAAAATGCATACACATTTCTATGATATTTTGATTCCAATTATTAGGATTCGAACTATTTTAAGGAAAAACCACTACCATCACTAAGTTGTGAAACATAAACGCTGCATTGACACAGAACAGCTCTCTCAACCTGGTATTTGACACTGAGAAATAATATAAAACACATGGGCACTTATTAAATAAGGAAATTATTTACATAAAATGGTTTTCATTGACAGAACATTTGACTTACACATAAAGTCACTCTCGTGAACAAAATTATTGCAAAAAAGAAGTACGGCACACTCTTTTAGATATTTCAATTATTGTAAGGTATACACCTTAAAATAGTATGAAAATAAAACTATGCATTGTCATAGCACAGCTCTCTCAACTATTGGTATTTGGCACAGAGAAGTAATTGTAAAACATATGGCACTTATTACATAAAGAAATTATCTTCAATAAACAGTGTTTTCTGGCAAATAATTAAATTTCTTAAATGTAAAATCACTCTCGCGAACAAATAATTGCAAAAAAAAGGTACGACTCCTGATGGAGACAGCATAGAAAACAAGACACAGAATTATCACAAATTTGACACATGACACTAAAAATGCATACACATTTCTATGATATTTTGATTCCAATTATTAGGATTCGAACTATTTTAAGGAAAAACCACTACCATCACTAAGTTGTGAAACATAAACGCTGCATTGACACAGAACAGCTCTCTCAACCTGGTATTTGACACTGAGAAATAATATAAAACACATGGGCACTTATTAAATAAGGAAATTATTTACATAAAATGGTTTTCATTGACAGAACATTTGACTTAAACATAAAGTCACTCTCGTGAACAAAATTATTGCAAAAAAGAAGTACGGCACACTCTTTTAGATATTTCAATTATTGTAAGCTATACACCTTAAAATAGTATGAAAATAAAACTATGCATTGTCATAGCACAGCTCTCTCAACTCGGTATTTGGCACAGAGAAGTAATTTTAAAACATATGGCACTTATTAAATAAAGAAAAAAATTTTCATTAAAAAATGTTTTTTGGCAAATAATTAAATTTCTTAAATATACAATCATTATTGTCAACAAATAATTGAAAAATAAAAGTTCAAAGTCGGATTGAGACAGCATAGAAAAAAGGCAGAAAATTTTCACACATAACAGTGCATAAACATTTTTATAATATTTTGAATCCAGATATTAGGATTTAAACTATTTTGATGTAAAACCACTAACTTCATTAAGTTATGAAACAAATTTTGCACAGCTCTCCCAGCCTGGTATTTCTCACTGAGAAATGATATTAAAACATATGGCACTTAATAAATAAGGAAAATATTTACATAAAATGATATTCATTAACAGGCCATTAAATTTCTTAAACATAAATTCTCTCTTGGGGAAAAAAACAAGGAAAAATTATTTTCATTGTCACAGCACGGCTCTCTCAACCTGGTCTTAAGTCGTTTGGAGTTAAATTCTTTTAAGTGATACATTATAAATCATTAATTTATGAAATAGAAAGAATGTGTATACAATTTTAAAAGAAGGAACTCGTTCGTTATAAGTATATGTACAACAAATGTTCTTTCAAAAAAGTAAAATATTATATTGTGAAAAAAACATCATAAAGTAAAGAAATAATGAAATCAATCATTTTGACATTTTAAATTTGTGCATTTTGCATTATTTAAGTAGTGCCGAAGTTATGTTTTTTAAATACGGTTCACGTAGTGGCAGATTTCTAATTGCCCTCGGATCAACAAGTTCGGGTAGAACACAGTCCATATAAAAAGCTTTTAATTTTGGGACTATTTTTGCCCAGAAATCTTTATTTCTGTATATTCTTAATTTTTCAAACTTGTTTGGACTCCAAAAGAACAAGTCACACCATTCTCGTCCCACAATTGCTAGCTGGCCTTGAATTTGGTAGTAGTATTTATGATTGGTGGGCACAAAAGCTTCACCATCTGCTTTATAACGAAGGCCAATATTGTGTTTTTTTGATATATCCAGAAAGTCCGTTGCATCGCGAGCACTATATGGGCATTTTACTTCTAGCAGGCCATCATCACCTACTAGGCCGTCTGGACTGCAGCAGAGATAGGGATGTTGTACGTCAACGTACAAACCACATTCTTTTACCGAACATCCGAACGCTTTTACAAAACAGTTCGCAAATACTGTCATAACTGTCTCTATTCGCCAAATGCCTGAATAAAATCTAAATTTAGTAACTCTGCATGCTCTGTTATTTTAAATGAAGTATACTACCATGCATTATACTTCATTTAAAACAAGTAAAAAGCAAATAATATTTAAATGCAGTTTCTTTTGTCGCAAACATTTTGTTTTCTTCTAAAGCCGACGCGGACGAAGTCGCGGGTAGCAGCTAGTATATATATATATATATATATATATATATATAGAGAGAGAGAGAGAGAGAGAGAGATAGAGATAGATAGATAGATCAGAATCACAGCGAAAAGTTACAGATGTTACTCCATGCACAAAATACACGCTGATATAGCTTCGGGCAAACCAGATATTGCCTGCAGCATGCATTGCTATCGGAGGAATGACAAATATAATGACTGTCCATGTGTGGACGAAGGACCACCAACTGTTTTGTGCTATTCAGAAGCAGTATGCCGACCATTCCAGATCACAGACCTATTTATTTTGAGGAAGTGCCAGATGGGGGGGGGGAGGGGTGGGAGAGAACAGAACACAAGATACTGTAGTGTAGTGAACACTGAACACACAAGACCATAGACCAGTGATAGGCAAACTTTTTGGAAGCGGGGCAGAAAATGAAAGAAAAGTCAATTAGCGTACCAGCGTAGCTTTTATTTATTTATTTATTTTATTTATTTATACAGACATTATTGTGATGTAATTACAATTATACTTTTAAAAGTTTCTTATATTCTGGTTTGACCTACGATATACCAGTTGTGAGACATGGTGCTAAATACTCACTATTTAACTATCAGTTTGTCTCAAATAGAATGACATATACATCCATTTTATGGAAGTAAAATAGGATCTCTTACATTATTTTTTTTTCTCAGGGGAGGCGGTCGTCCCCTCCCCCCTCTAATCCGCCCTTCATGCACGTTAGATCAGGAGAAAGCCGACTGAAAATCAAGACCGCGTTAAATGGACAGTCGTGTGAGAGGCCAGGACCCTGTACCGGACGGGTTTGGAACAATTCACCGACAACAACTACACCGACTGAACAGTTCACCAACATGGATTTTTCACCGACTCAACATTTCACCGACACGGATTTTTCACCGACTGGACACTTCCACGACACGGATTTTTCCCCGAGTGGACATTTCACCGACTAGACATTTCAACGACACGTACTTTTCACCGACAGGACATTTTACTGATATGAATATTTCACCGACAGGACCTTTACATGAACATTTCAGGCACTTTAAAATGGACTAAATTTTCAATATTACGACGACAGGCCAATTTCCACACAGTTTTAATAATACATCTAGCGAAAAATCTCCCCTAAAGAGAGCAGCTAATTATGATTCTTTTTTCTCAAAAAATTATCAATATATCTAAAAAAGATTTTTTTTGTACAAAACTAGAAAGTTTAGGCTTTTAAAGCAGCGTCGTGACTATAGTTTTTTTATTTATTTTTGTTTGGGTGGGAGGTAGGCGGTTGCCAAAAACACTCATATAAACCATAATTAATTAACATTAATAAAATTATATCATATATAAAAAATAATTAACTTGAGTACATATTTATTAACTTCATTGTGTAATTAAATTAATGAAGTAATTAAAACTCATTTATATAATTAATTTGTGTATTACAATAAAAGAAGATTTGAGAAAAACAATCGTACTGAAAGTGTATTTTTTGATAACAATATACGTCAAATTTTCGAAGGGGGGGGTGAAGTGGGGAGTACATCCATTCCATAGCACTGTTTCTCTCAATATATAAAAAAACACTGTACAGTACCAAAAATAAGCATATATGTCGTTTTATACGGCCTTGTCGGTAATTAAGTTCAGGCAAACATGGAAAAATTGGAAGTTGATTATATAGCTCTTAAACTTTCAGAAAAACATTAATTGGGGATTTTAGTTGTATGAAACAGAAAAGTTCCTTATGCGGGAAAAATTTATAAAGTTTTGAAACTCCAAGAAAACACTAATTGGTGACAGGACATTTTGCCGACACCGTCTCACTCTAGGGGTGGAGGCTCGAGCTCCTGAAGCCTCCCCCAGGATCCGCCACTGATATGATATCAACAATTTCAGGAGACAATACGCATGTCTGTGAAAATCCACGTCCGTAAAATGTCCTGTAGGTGAAATGTCCACTCGGTGAAAAATCCATGTCGATGAACTGTCCAGTCGGTGAAAAGTCCATGTCGGTGAAATGTCCAGTCGGTGAAAAATCCATGTCGGTGAAATGTCCAGTCGGTGAAACGGTGTCGGTGAAATGTCTTGTCGGTGTAAAGGGTGTCGGTGAAATGTCCCGGACCGGTCCCGGGTCGATTTACAACGTAACAGAGAGACTTGCGGGGGCCCCTGCACAAAAATTTCTTTAGTATTCGTCCTGGTTTATTAAATTAGTGCTTCCAGGGATTCATAAGATTGACTATTTGGGGTTTCATGCTTAATTTTCAGGATCATTTTTTAATATATTTAGATACATATGTTAGAAAATCTTCTAACTCAGAAAACTTATAAGTTAGAAGTCTCTGTATTAATAACACTTATGAGTTAATACAGAGACGTAAACGTAAATTATGTTGGCAAGTACGCCCGTAAATTTGAAAAAAAAAAGGGGGGGTCCATTTTGGACATAAAGGATAAATACAGGACTTAATTTGCATCGGAGCTCACAGCTTCTTAGCTCCAGTACAGCTCCTTCGATGATTTTTTACATTAAATTAAAAATTTTAATATCCTTCATAATTGTTTTTATTGATATTCATTTTGTGATATTGGATGTAATTACAGTGGTAATCCAAAATGTGTTTGATTTTACTATAAACTATATAATTAATGCTGTTGTTTAGAATACAACCGCAATTGGAGCTCCTGCACTTCTTTTGTTTCAAAATAAACCTTGGAAAAATTTCGTTATTACGTTTGTCCAAATGCTTTATTTGGATAATCCTAGCACTCACCTTAGAAACGATAAATTGATGAATGAAGTGCCATGCTAATGACATATTAAACTGTGTGAAAAAGTAATTTTAAACAATAAAAAAAAATATTTTAAAATCTAAATTGTTAGTATTTGTGATGAAATTAAGTTAATACTAATAAGAAATTTTGTTTTGATTTTCAAATAAAATATAATTATGTTGTTTCAAAGTTAATTTTAGTTGGTATTTTGACATCATCCAAGAGTGTTTTGGGGGCCCTAAAAAATTAGCTACCCAGGTTACTTGCTCCGAATTCCCAGTTGACAAAATTAAGCAGCAAGATCCAAGTAGTAAGAAAGACCGCAAAACTAAACAACCCAAGATGATATTGTAGCTAGAACCATGTATTTAACAAGAGAGAACGAGCTACAAAGCACAGGCTTGAATAGCAAAAGAGTTCTAAAGGAATCATTTAAATAATAATCATAATAATAATAATGAAATAATTTTTTTAAATGTATAATACTGATTTCAGTATATTAAAATAAGCTATTTCAAAATAATAAAAATAATAGTAATAATAATAGAAAATTATTAGTAATATTTATTTGTAATCGATTATGTTTTATTAGTGCGTATACTACTCGATCATCATTAATGCTTTTTGCTCTCTTCGTCTCCATTTTTGTCTTCATAATTACTTTTAAACAGGGTATGTCTGCATGATTAATTTTTAACATGATAGCCCCGTAGTTACATATTTAGCTTTGTTTGTGCTAAGTAACTACATTAAAATCCTGTTATTTTATTTTTTTTTTACCCTCTCGTCACCCTGAACCTCATAGGAGGCTCCTATTTCAAATAGCAATATTTAGAGAGAAAAAAAATTGAATTGAGTATTTTTTTCTTTCAATGAAATCAATATCATTCATTCATGTAGAAAGTATATGAGGCTCTTAACTAGATGCATAAATCGTACCTAGATTGCAGTACTAGTCAATTTAGAACATTTTTACAGTTTTCGCTTCGTTGTTTCAGGAGAAAAATTAGGAAAATATTTACGCTGCTTTTTTACCGTTTTTTTTCTTTTTAAGGTAAGTATAGTTTTTTTCTTATTCCTCAACCTTTACCTAATATGTGCATCCTTTTAAATTAATTTTAGCATAACAAAATACTTCGAAAATTCAGAAATTATTATTAGAAAAATTATTATTATCGACATTAATCGACTAATATTAATCGACATTAGAAAAAAATATTTTTCTATGATTTATAATAGTATTTCAGATACATTAAATGCTAGATAGATTTGTTTTCTCTGATTTTTCATAATTCGGTGACGAGAGGGTTAAATCTTGGTAGTAAGTATTCGGTTCGTGGGGCCTGACGAGTATAGCCGATACTTGCTACCCATTGTTTTACGCCATCTAATTCCATTTTAATTTTCATTTTTACCATTGTTTGGATTTCTATTTACTGGATATATCTAATCATTCCTGTTTTGGATACGATTTTGTGTTCATTGTATATTTGGACTACGATATTGCTGTAGAATGATTCCTTGATTCGTAAGTTTATCCATTTTACTAATATGTATGTATATGCAGGGTGAATCTAAACTCTTGGACTTGGAAATCTTTCACTTGACTGGCCGCAGCACGTTTTCGTGCGCATCAAATTTAATAAAAACTATTAAAAAAAAACTGTAGGCTTGCTCAATTCAGAGACTTTTTGACGCTGGCTCTTGGACTAGTAGTTTTATTTTTGTTAGTTTCTTAAAATGAATCAAAAGGGGGGAGGAAGAATTTCATTAATTATACTATTAGGTAAAACCCTTCGTGGATGCAATAATGAAAGGCATTCTCAAAAATGACGGCATCCAAACATTGTCGTACAAACAACGTTATTCTCAGTTTTTTTTTCTCATTGTATTATCGGATATTGCGGAAGCTTATTCTATTTAGATCGTGTCGTAATTCGAATGCATTTTTAATTACATTTTTAAACCTGTGACATAAAAAAAACGCAGATCTCACATACGATATATCTATTTGTTTATTATCCTACCATGTATATCGAGAAGCTGTTCCC